>JANHZU010007172.1:56382-66399 GCA_032468055.1 Acrochordus granulatus
CTAACAACATTATATTATTATAGTATTAATAATTAACATGTATTAATTATTAATATTATAATAATATAATATTATTTAATATATATATTAATATATTATATAACAACAATAGTATTATATACTATAATAAATATTTATTTTCTATCATATATCTATATTGTAATTATTCTAATTTTTCAATCTATACAGTATTCCATCGAAACACATAAATTTATCCCAAAATCATCAAATCCATCCACAAAAATTCCGTTATTCTAGGTCACCAGCAGAAAGTTCCTGATCAACTTCTAAACAATTTGAAGCTTCTTTAAATTGTCCTCCCTCAAAATGCTTTTCAGCATAAACATCTTTCAGTCTTTATCTCATCTCACTCCTGGAGAAGGCTTCATGGGATAAAGCACAGTAACATATCTTTTCAGTAATTCTGAAATAACCCCTCCTTTTTAGTGATTAAGAATATAACAGATGCTGCTGTTAATTTTTTTCTCTCCTGTTTTACAACTTCTCTCCTTGGTTGGAAAATCAGCATTTTTTTCTAGAGCAAAATTAAAAATCAGCAGAAAATGTTTGATGAGATCATGAAACTCTTGGCCAGTTGGAGATTGATCTACCTGCTGATATGGTTTGCTTCTTCTCCAGATCGGGGGTGTCCAATCTTGGAAACTTTTTAGATATGTGAACTTCAACTCCTCTGTTGGCTGAGGAATTTTGGGAGTTGAAGTTCACACATATTGAAGCTGCCAAGGTTGGACACTCCTGGTTTGGATGACCCCAACTAATCAGAGATCTTAGAGTGTGACATTCTTTGAGGACAAGGAACTCTGTTCTGGGTAGACACGTTCATTCCTTTCTGTAACAATCCCTGACAATTATGTGAAGAGGTTAAATCATGATGTAGTGTTTAAAAACATTAAACCCTACTCCTATGTTTCCCCATCCCCCTATTTTTGGGGGTGAGGATGCAGCCTTTGCAACAACCCTACAAGGACATGAAAAACCAGTGTATAAAAGCCGAATGGACACCAAGCAGAACACATTATTTTTCCACAATTTCTCCACTCTTTTGCATCTTTGGGTGAAAAATTCCCTCAATCTGGCCTCAATGTATCTTTTTCCATCTTCGGATTAATGTGCATCCTTTTTCTAGTGTGACCAGAACAGTCACAGTAAGGAAGGATTTGATAACCCCACTAGTTATAGTGGGTATAACTAACCATCGTGAACTAGACTCATGTTGTTCTGTGGTTTATAGCACAAGGCAGAACTGTGCTCTTCATCTCATGGGTCTTCATCCTATTCATCTTCATCCTATTCATCTTCCCTACCGTTCAAGCTCCTCGCTGGGAAATGATACTACAGCCAAGATTGTGTAACCTCCTGCTTTGTCACTCGCATCACTGTTTTTGTTAGGACTTACAATGGCTTGTATTGTGCTCTTTGGAGGATTTTGTATACCTTGGCAAATGCCCAGATCTGATAGTGAAATAGGCCAGCTTTGCAGAGCATATTTGGATCAGGAAGAGATTAGAAATGAAAACCTAGCCTCTTCTTTCATTTCATTTTTCTTTTGCAATAATTTCCCCAGTATTACCTCCTTCCGTGCAATCAGGGTTAAAGGTATAATATAGTCCCATTTCCTGCTGTTTGGGAAGTATCAACATCCTGTGTTCACGGTTGCCTGTGCTAATCAGCATCAACCTTGGAAACTACCTAGTTTTCATGGAGTTTGAGTGATTATAAATGAAACTTTGGAAGGCCTGGGCCGCTGTGTATGTTTGGCATGCTTTGCTTCTGCTCTACAGTTTCCTTTGCTTCAGCCAATGAAACTTTTTGGATTCAGAATTTCCGATTGCTTTTCTGCATTATATATTTGAACTTCAAGAAATAGCAATGAAAAATATTAAAAATTAGAAGTTGTATTATTCCATTGTGTCAAAAACTTTTCTCAGTTGAATACTTGTAATCTAAATTTCATTTGAACATACAGGTTTGCATGCAACCTTGTCTGATTATCTGTCCATCCATCTGTTCATCCATCCATCATATTTATAACTCTATCACTCCTGGTAGAAACAGCCTGAAGCAGTTATATCAAATATATTTTGTTCAAAAAGAACAAAAGAATATTACAGATCTACAAAGGGGTAATACCTATAATGGTAGGAATGTTTTTTGGAAAATAAATTCTGCCAAGTATCTAAATGCTGTTAAATTCTCATTTATCTCATCTCATCTGCCAAGTGTCATTCTTTCAGGAAATTCCTTACTTCTCTTTCTGACAACTGTTACCTTTTAGAGGGTAGAAGGAGGAACAAAAAAAAACATCCTAGAAGATAAAAAAATAGAAGTAACAAGAGCGTTTGAGGCAATAAACTGTATAATGATAATGGATTGATTTTAAGGGAAACTAAGGCTCTAGATTTTGATTAATTTATTTTAAGCATGGAAATTAATACCTTTGAGTAATACCTAACTAAAATTTTCAGTAACATGGATTTTAATAATCTCAGAATTATGATAAATAAGATTCCAGGCTGGGAGAAGCTAGTGATAAAAAGAATCATTTCAAATTCCTAAAAATGGAGGTAAAATGAACCCTGGTGTGAAAATAAGGGAAAGGGAACCAAGGCTGGCAATCAGAAAAATGTTGATGTATTGACTGATTATGTGTCATTAAATCATTTTCATCTCCCAGGGACCACGTAGATGGATTTTCTCCATGATGATCTGTCCCTAACCTGGTCTTTCAAGTCTCCCAATCATAATTTAATCATAACCTTTGTAATTGAGTGCATCCCCCTTGCCACTGGTCGTCATCTTTTTCTTTTTCCGTCCACCTTTCCCAGCATTAGAGCCTTCTCAAGATAACTAGGTTTCCCCATAATAGGTCCAAAGTAGGATAATTTGAGTCTGGTCATTTGTGCCTCAGGTGAGAACTCTGGGTTGATCTGTTCAGTGATCCATTGGTTTCTTGGCTATCCAGGATATTCTCAGAAGTCTTCTCCAACATCAGTAGTAATAAAAAGGTAAAGGTTTCTGCCAGTCGTATCTGACTCTAGGGGACAATGCTTATTTCTGATTCACAGCCCAGAGAGCCAGTGTTTGTCTGAAGACACTTTGATGGTCATGAGATGGCATGACTATACACCAAGGAACGTGGAACACTGTTATGTTTCCCACCAAAGATGGTACCTATTTATCTACTTGTATTTGTACATGCTTTTGAACTGCCAAGTTGGCAGGAGCTAGGAGAAATGACGGGAGCTCATCCCATTATGCGGCAGCGCTTGGGTCTCGAACTGCCAAGCTGCCGATCTTCTGACAGACAAGCCCTGCTTGGCCACCTGCCCTCTACAATAATAATAGTTTCAATAGTCGTGATAGTTTCACTTAATTCCGCACTGATCAGGTCCTAGTTCAAGGACTGTGTCCAGTTCTGGGCATCAGTATCAGGCATGGGTGGTGAGGATAATTGGGGACAAGAAACCAAGTCATGTGAGAGAGACTGAAAGCACTGGATACGTTTAGCCTTTTGAAAAGACATCTGAGGCTGGATAGGAAATAACTCAAATACCTGAAAGGTTGCCATATAGAAGAAGGTCAAGTTCTCTGTAATTCCGAAGTGCAGGCACGGAATAATGAATTTAAGTTGGAGGAAGACAGATTCCAAATGAATGTTAGGAAAAGCCGAAGAGAAGGCAGCTCAACAATGACATCAATTCCTCAGAGAAGTGGTGGGCTCACCATCATTGGACGTGTTCAAGCAGAGCCTAAGCAGCCATCTGTCAAGGACATTTTAACTTAGGTTCCTGCACTGAGCAAGACGTGGACTAAATGGCCTTAGTGGCCTCTTCTCACGCTGATTCTGAGTATTTAAAACTTTCTTTTTGAAGATGGTTAATGGCAATGAGGAAGGAGAAATCACTTCTGCATTGGAAAGCAGCCTCTCTTGATGAAACCCAAAAGCACTTCCATTAAATTCCAACCTGCTTGAATACCTGCTAAAACCAGAGCTTGCTAACAATAATTTGTTTACTAAACAGGGGCTGTAATTAAAGTGGCTACTCTCTGTTAATGATAAAGAATGGTTTTTCCAAAAAAACCCCATCCATTTAATTACTGTTCAGCCTCATGATAAACAGTGCATTTTTGAGCCATTCAGCCAAATCTTCACTGAATGGTGATCTTAACTTTTTGCCCTAAATAACAATGAAAATAATGTTGCAGTGGGCCAGTATTATTGGCTCTTTTTCTTTTTTGATAAATAACACATAACTTTTTCAATCTGAAGTAGTCCATGTGTAAGTGGGTGTGGATCATAATGTCCCAAGAGAGCCCTTTTGCTTCATGCTCACACAGCCCAGGGCCTTTTGGGGAATGCAAAATCCTTCTTCAGGAAGCTTGTTTGGTGCGCTTAAAACCAGAGAGTTGTAAAAGCATTTGGAAACCATCTAATCAAATTTTCTGGTTTTGGTTTTTCTTCCTCCAGACTGTGTCTAGGACACACCTTCGAAGATATCTTTATTTAGATGACTTTCTGATTTGTTTCAGGGTGTTTTTTTTAATGTGTTATATCTCTTATATCTTTGTGAGGTGCTGGGAGGAGAACATAAGGGGCTGAATGCAAGAGAGCATAATGTAGTTTTAGAAATAAATTCGAGATGAATCCCTGGGGAATTGGGAGAAGCTATATGTCTTTATATGTCCCTGAGCAGCAAGTCCACTGTCTTGCCTTGGGGACAAAACGAAAGTGTCTTTTCTCAGGTCCAGCAAAGAGGCAGGGTGGAATCGGGAGAAGTCAATTTCAAGGGAAGGACAGTTTGGATCTTTCTGCTATTCTCAGAGATAAGATGGTGGAGAAAAACAATCAGCAGGGAAGGGGGATGGCTTGTAAAATAAAACCTGCTGGATAATATGAATAAAACCTATACAGCTAGAGGAAAGGTCTTGTTTGCACAGTGAGGCTGTCTAACTCAAAAAGGATTGGATAAATTCACGAAAGACAGTTAGTTTGTCTGTTCAATCTTGAAGGCTCACTATTTTCTGCAGGTTAAGGAAGACCTCCTCCAAATACTAGGGAAGACCGGGAAAAATATATACAGTATTCCTTTCCCACCAGTGACCCAGAGCATTTTCTCATGTCATCCAGCCATTGCTGTGCCAAAATAACCGTAATGAGGACAAGCTTTATATCATTTCACTGATAGTTGAAATAGGCTGTACAGATGTCATAAATCAGCAGCGGAGAAATGTTTGGTGTCTCAGTTTCCTGCTTAGAAGTATCCCAAGGCCAAAAATGTTTTGTTGGCTGCTGTGGGCAACAAAGTCTGAACTATAATAAGCCTAGGTATGATCCTGCAGGGCTGGTCTTAAATTTCTGTATTCTCCTGAATCCCTTCTTTGCCTCTCTTTCATTGGAAATTTTCTTTTGCCCAGGTACTAGGAGAGAATGAGAAGCCTTGGAGAGCAGTATTGGTTGCACTGACTGAGAAAGATCTCCTGATATTCGAGAGTATGCCACGCATCAAGGAAGCTTGGTTTACACCACTTCATTCCTACCCTCTCTTGGCTACCAGGTACCTTCTTTCTTTAGTCCAGAAAGTACATATTTTTTTGAAGAAATCACATTTTTATATTACTCATTTGCCTTGGTTTTCACCTATTTTAGCCAGGGGGTCTTATGCAGATCTGTAATAAAACAGGTTCTCCCCTCTAGCTATAATTAAAAAGATACAAGACAAAAATAACTGGAAAGCAAGATGAGAAATAACATACCACAGTATATTTCCATAGTATGGCATTATTTTATTAGCTGGTTTCTGTACAGGTAGTCCTCGACTTATGACCAGTTGCTTAGTGACTGTTCTAAATTACGACCAACCCCCAAAAGCTACTCGGTTCTGAAGTAATGATGTTTGCAGCGCCCCATAGCCACATGACTGTGATTGACATTTTTTTTGGAAACCAGTATTTTTTCTGGAAAAACACCCATAGAGAACAATGGATTTGCTTAACAACCTCAGCTTTACTCAATGACTGCAGCATTCGCTTAACAGTCACTACAAAAAAGCTTGTAAAATCAGGTCTAGTACATGATGACCCACTTTATAACCATCATGAGTTATGGCCATAATTGCCATGCTCAAATATGGTCATAAGTTCAAGACTATCTGTAGTCCTTTCCATATCAAAACATCTGCCATCCATCCACCCATCCAAACAAATGGGATCTGTTACAACACACATATGGAATTTTAGCCCCTTGCCATGTTTATTTTCTTCATTCAAAGTTTGGATAGTTTCCACAGTTCGTAGATATAGAACCATCTCAGTATGGCAGCATGAGAAGCGACACAGAATTGTGCTACTGAAACTTGGAAGCTGCTGATGTTGCCACAAATCATGCAAACAGCAATGCCTGTCATGGGAGGAATGTAGAACACCATTTTATCATTGGATCAGCTAGCAACTAAGATGCCTCCAGGGATAAGGCAAAAGCAGTAATCTGAGGTTGAGGAAACTTATTTGAACCTCCATTGGGGCAACATGTGATAAGCCCATGGCATACTTTAGAGTTATCCAGTCATTGCTGTATAGAAATAACAATGATGAGGCTGGGTTTTATATCACATCAGTGATGGCTGGCTGATGCTAGGAAGACCCTGGAAATCACAAGTAGAGAAATGACTATAATCATCATATAATTCACTTGATTTTTTAAAAATCATCATCCTGACCAAACTTTTCTATAATTATCATTTATTTAGCATTGTAGCTAGAACTTTTGCTGTATCAAGTGTTACCTATATTTCTATCAATGACCTGGATGAATTAATTGAGGTAATACAAAGTTTGGAGATGATACAAAGTTGGGGCAGTGACTAATCTTTCAGAAGACAGAAGATTCAAACAGATCTAGACAGGCTTCGGCAGGATGGAATTTAAAGGAGAAATATAAAATCCTGCATCTAGGTAAAAACAAATGAAAGACACAAGTATAGGATGGAAGAGACCTGATCTGGCAAATCAGTGGAAAAGATCTGGATGTTCTTGTGACCACAAGCTGAACATGAGCCAGTCATGTGATGCAGCTGCTCGAAAGGCAAATGCTGTCTTGGGATGCGTAAATTGGAGCAAAGGGGAACTAATTACCCCTTTGTGTTTTGCTCTGGTCATTCCTTACTTAGAATACTGTGTCCGGTTTTGGGCACACTGTTTAAAAAAAGACATTGAGAAATTAGAACAAATTCAGAGGAGGCTGTCAAGATGAACTGGCAGAGTTAAAGAAACTCTTAGAGAAAAATGATGGCAGAGTGAAGATATGACATCAGCCTTCCCATATATGAAGGATGATCCCATAGAAGAGGAGGTTGGCTTCTTCTTTATTGCCTCAGAGACCAGAAGTGGGTTTAAAAGAAGAAGGTTCAAGGTCATTTACCAGAGATGGTCTAGCAGAACTTTACTGCTTGAATTAGATGACCTCTAATGTTATTTCCAATTCTATGATTCATTGAAATCACTGCATTTGTGAGGTTTTCATTGGTTAGTTGGCATTTAATAAAGGTGGCAAATCTATCAGGTAAAAACCTAGAGTGGCCACAAATTAATTGTGGCATGGAAATCCCACTCCCTTCCAGTAACCCCAAATTTCTAGACTTATCAGCTGCTCAAACAAACTGGTCTTTCATTCTAAATACCTATCATTTGACTTCCACTGATGAATCTCAAAGCTCGTAGTCAGAGTGACATTGGGTGCTCTGATAAAGGAAAGCTGAAAAAAAAATTTGTTTAAATTTTTTATTGATTGAGATCTGTAAGAGAGAGCTTTCTGAAGATACACTTTCAAATCTATTAGAGAAATTGAGAGGACTTTTTTTGTGTTGGTTTGAAGCTCCAGAATTCCAGCGCTAGGTTTAGCTTCGACTCTTCCTGTCTCTGAAGGGGCATGGTGGCCAAGCGGTTAAGATGCTGGGGTTGTCAGCCAGAAGGTCGGCAGCCTGAACTCGAGACCCAACAGCTGACGCACAATAGGCCGAGCTCCCGTTATTCGCCCAGCTCCTGCCAACCTAGCAGTTCAAAGGCATGTAAAAATGCAGGTAGATAAATAGGTACCGCCTAAATTGGTGGGAAGGTAACAGCATTCCATGCGCCTCAGTGTCTAGTCATGCCAGACACATGACCATGGAAGCATCTTTGGACAATGCTGCCTCTAGGGCTATGAAACGGGGATGAGCACCACCCTCTTGAGTTGGACATGACTGAAAGGGAGAACCTTTACTTATTTTTTAACTTTTCTGTCTCTAGTAAATTTCAGAAAGCCAGCCCCTTTAACCAAGCCTTTTAAAGTCACTGGTTCTATTATTTCTGATGTAATTTGTTTTTCTTCTTTAAATTCTGCAATTTAGACGTGAAAGTGACCCTTCCCAGTTTTACACCGTCAACCATAAGAGGGGGCAGTTTATTGAACAGAAGGGGGACATAAAAAGCAAGCAACTAAAGAAATACATGATAATAAACATCTAGAAAGCAGCACTTTGCAATTTATATGGCTGATGGGGAGTAAACCCATAAAATATGAAAAAATATACTGATGTACACATCTGGAAAAAGGCAGTAGAATTACAGTACGGTAAGCAGTTTGAAACCATCAGGATTTCTGTGCCTGAATCCACTTCATGCTGCAAGTATAATTAACGTATCTCCTTCTTAGCGCTTTCTGTGCTGTGCATGGCAGAATGGAAGTCCATCCGCCTGAAAATGGCATTCTCAAGAACTGTTGGGCCAATTTCTAGAATTCTCTACCAGCTGCCTAGTGGTTAAGGCAAAAGACTAGAAACCAGGAAGTCTGAGTTCTCGTCCTGCTTTAGGCACGAAAGCTGGCTGGGTGACTTTGGGTCAATCACCCTTTCATCCCACCTCACCTCACAGAGTTGCCGTTGTGGGGAAAATAGGTGTGTTAAATATGTTATCTACCTTGCATTGTTTAAAAATAAATTCTGGGGGATGAAGACCTATCCAACTGGAAGGAAAAGGTGGCATATGATTTTTGGAAACACAAGACAGATGAATAAGTGGTATTATTTAATGGAGATTCAGTTAAGGCATGGACTATCGATGGAAGGTTCAGGCATTTGCTAAGCTTCTTCTGCCCACCACAGGCAAATTCTCAAGTTACTAGCTGAAGCTGGCGCATGTAGTGATAACTGTTGAGCTGTCAGTGGGAAAACATTTCTCACATAGTTGTGGAGAACAAATGGAGATGAATGACTTGTTGAAGGCCACCCTCCCAGCACAAGCAGGATTCTGCTGGTGAGCGAAAAAAGCACATACAAGAAAGACAAACTATTACTGAAGAACAAAATTCAGCCACCATGGCTTCTACACATGCTTTTGGGGTTTAAACCTGGCCCCTTGGCTTGAAACAATGGAATCAGCTGCAATTCTGCCTGCAACTCTAATACTTATTCAGTTGGACTATATTTTTTTATCATCCTTGACTCCCAATGCCTGTCAGGTACAGTTTGACTGACCCTGTATTTGTTTTGTTCTGGAAACTACATAAGAAACCTGAGAAACTTTGCAACCTCTGAATAGCCCCACACAAGCCAGCAAAATGTCTGTGGTATCCAATTCCCTGTTTCTCTAGACAGGAAGGTTATCTTAGGACAACTATTTGGAAAGAACAACTAAGTGGCCACAAGCACGCACCTGTTGAAGACAGAGGGACTTCATGAGATGCGGCTTCTTTGAAAAATGCATTGCACCAGCACGCTACATGATCAATTACCTCAAAATCCCAATATTCAGCTATTTAAAATATATCTAAAGGGATCTTCCCAGTCATGCTTTAAATTTGTCCATCTTTGTACATGTCTGTTGGTTCAGAAATCTCTCCCACAGAACCAAGCCATCTTAAGTTTGCTCTAATAGTTTTTTTCTCTCTGTGCATTTCCTAAGCATGATCGGGAAGTTACAGCCTTCTTGTAAACCTTACTTGTAAACCTTTGCACTGCTGTT
>JANHZU010007173.1:5909-19296 GCA_032468055.1 Acrochordus granulatus
TCGTGGTCCTCTCCTTGTTCTGGAGAGGAATTTTGAGGAACCAATTAATTCAGTGGCTTCACTCTTGTGGATCTGGATAGATAGCCACAACTGCTGGCACGAAATCCCATTCAGAAGCCAGAAGGTTTGGCTGATGCTACTGAACAACAGATGGGTCTGCAATAAGGTCTCCCTTATCCATAATTCAATCATAGGAGAGAAGACTGGCCTGGCATGTGTTACCACAACCTGGTTGGGCATGTCCAGGAAGGTGCTGGTGGTAGCAGTGGCTATAGTCATCCAGGATAATCAGGTGATTTTCAAATATGCTGCCCCAAGGTACATATTCTTAGAATCTCCTCAAGGCAGTTCCTGGTGAAGCATCACAGAGCTTCACTGTTGGTAACCATCAAATGGCTACCAACATTTCCACGAACACAAACATTGAAGGCCTTGTTCTGAATAGGCGGGGGGGGGGACTCAGGCCCTCTATTACCCCCTGCAAAGTGAGCAAAGTGATACTTCTTTGATTTTGCTCAAGGAAGAGAGGGGAGGAGAGAGGAGGAGAGAGAAGGGAAGGAAGGAAGGAGGGACTGAGGGAGGGGGAACATTCAGAAATGCAGACAAGTGGAGATGGGCTCCAGGAACCATTTCAGATTGCTGCTGCTGCATCAGGCTCTGCCTAAAATCTGCCAGGATGAAACTGAGTTCCTGGGCAGGGATGGCTGCTTGCCAACGAACCAAGGGGCTGCTGGACTGAGGGGGCTTTTGCAGGCTACCTCCTGCAGTGGACCTGCAGAGGAACCAGGATCCTCACATGCATTCTGACTCCCAGAAGCAAGACTGGGAAACTGTCAGGCTGTAGCCTGCAAGTGTATGGAAACAGAAACAGGACCCAGGGGCTTTGCACTCTGCCAGTGAGCTGACTCTCTCTTGGACTATCAGTCAATCTGCTGTGGAATGCATCATAGACTATTGAAAAAAAGGCTACCAACGAACCTGAGTTGGAGGGCCCCAGTATTCATGCAACACTTTTTCTGAGAGAAAGAGAGAAGCTAATTGGAACAAGCTAGTTTTCCTTCAGCCTCAACTGAAATCCTGGGTGTGCATTTCATTACCCCTTTTCATGCATGACTGAGCAAGAGTGAGAAACCTTCCAGAAAGCATAAAAAGGAACTGGTGGGCTTGCTTGCTTTTTTAAAACAAAGGTCCATTGCACTGAAGGCGTTATGGGATGCACAAGAATGCTTTGCTGGTTTCTTCAGGCAAACAGACAGGAAAAGAAAGCCTACTATAGAACAGTGCAGTCCTCTGGTCTCATTCCATCCTTAGGTGTCTGAAGAGCTTTGTGTTCTTATCTCCCCATGCCCACTGGGGTGGGTTTCTTCTACTTCCCATGGATTGGCACTTTCTTAAGAAAGAGAAGAAAAGGCTTTGCCTGGCATTCAGTTACTAGAACTGGAATTTGTAGCTCTGGGAGAGGCAAACTGGAAGGCAGAGCATCCTGGCCTTGCCAAAGGAAGAGCCATTGTTTCTAGAGAAAAATGTGGGCAAGGAACCAAAATACCAGCTGTAGCTCCTCCAAAGCAGTCCCAGAAGAGGCATTGCACAGAGACGGCTGCCAGTTCTTCCTGAACACAGCATTGAGGGCCCTGCTCTGAATGTGGGGGATGGGGGAGATTCATGCCCTCCATCACCCCCTCCAAAATGATGCTTCTCTGATTCTGCTCAAGGAAGAGAGGGGAAGGAGGGAGGGATGGGGAACATTCAGAAATACAGAGCACAGCATAGCGAAGATCTTTGTTTATTGCAGCATCCTGTGGTGCCAGCTTTACAAGAAAGGAAGACCCCAAACAACTCCAGTCTCCCTCCTCTTCTTCTATATGTTGTGTTTTCTGAAAAGGCAAGACTAAAAGCATATCCCTCATAAGCTTTGAGTCAATAATTTTTGCAGGTATATGGGAAGCTCAAAAGGGAGGTGGGACTGAAAAAGATGATCTCACTGGATCCCATCATTGTCTACACAGCCCTATCAGTGTTGCCCAACTCACAACTCCTGCTGCTACACCAGCTCCCATGGGTTGGGCCAAGAAAGGGACCAGCTTTTTGAGCATTCGTTTCTGCCATCTGTTCTCACCCACATCCCCCTTGCCAAGAAGCACAGCTGAAATCTCTTCCCAGTTGCCTGGTACAGAGATCGTGTGTGTGGAGAGAGGCATCTGCAATCAGCCCCCTAATTCCTCCCCTTCCTCTCCCCAATTTGCTTTCCCACCCCATTTTTTTGTTGTCCTTTCTTTTGAGACAGCAAAATCTTTTCTTCCTCTGCATCATCCTCAACTGGATGAAGAGTTCAGGGATAGCACTTAGCAAAACTACATTTATGCCCCACAACCTTGATTGGCCCTACCATGACTCTGGGTATGGCAAAGTAGAATAGTGGGGAATGGCATTGCAACGTATCTGACCTCTTACAAATGTTAAGATAGCGTTGGTGGAAGAGAGGCAAGAAAGGACCACCTCTCATATGTTCGCCCATGGCCTTTGGGGACTCCTGTGGCTGCCATGGTGGCCCTACCTTGGAGATATTTCTGCTTAAAGAAAAGTCCTCCATGGAGTGCAACAAGGTAGGGGTGGCATGGCATGGCTTCCTAGCTGTGCAGCAATCTGTCAGAAGTTAGGAAGGGGATTTTAACAGCTGAACTGGCTTTCAATCCCCCATGAAGGTACAGCCCAGGCTGGATTTGGGGGTCTTCTCTGTGTTTTAGGACTTACTACTTCCAGGCCTGTTTCTTTATCCCAGGTTCTTTAATTATTTTTAATCCATCCCTACTGTACTCTAGAAATGGTACACCAGATGTCAGGGAACAGCCATCCTGACAGGGGGAAGAGTTAGCCTGGAGTCACTATGTAAATATAAGAGGGCTAGGTCATTCATTCCCATATGAAGGCTGCCAGTCTGGGGAGATTCCTGTATCACAGGCAGAATGCAACAAAGTAGTTGGCTTGAACTCTGCATGTGCAGGTTTGGTTGTTTGCACCTGATACTACATTGTAAAATAATAGAACAGGACAGAATAGAATAATTTTTTATGGTTTGCAGAAGCCAGTCATTCTAAAAAGAGCAAATGGCACCCATAAGCTCAGAGCTGTTGTCACCAATCACAATTAGTTTTGTGATTTTGTGACAATGAGAACCTAGCAAGAACCCTGTTCATCTCCTGCAGCTCCAGACTGTCTTCCAAATGCTGAGCCTGCATGGTCCTTCAGTGGCTCCCTTCCCTTCCCTCCCACAGAGCAACGTAAGAGTCTTTGTTCAAGGGCCAAAAGAAGCCAAATGCTCATTCCCCTCTGCTGCAGCTTCCCCTTCCTCCTCCTTCTTCACTGGCTGCCTAGCAGTTGAGGGGGATCCAGTGAATTAACATGGTAGCAACGAGACTTGGAAGCTGCTGGTTTGGGAGGCCTGTTGGAGGAGGCCGAGGTCCCAAGCAGGAAGGAGGTCAGAGAGCAAAGGACCAAAAAGGAAAGGGCCATTTCTCCTGCCATGATACTTGCCCAAACCTTTTCCCAGCAAGATGAAAGGAACTCCAGAATTTGGCTGCTCTTTTGCATTGAGGCAAATCTAGATGGTTTGGTGCTGATGCTTCTTCTTCAACTTACAGTAGGCCGTGCCATGGTCAGTGAATGATGGAGCCAGAAGCATGGTGTGAGCATCCTGCCAGCCTTCATGCCCAAGCAGGTCTTGTGACCAGTGTCAAAGCCTTCTTCCCCAGGCCTTGCAGTTTCAGCTCAGTCCTGAACTCCCCTCTAGAAGGCTAAAGCTGTGAAGCCTGCATGCAAGGGGAGCAATTCATAATAGTGCATTTATTTATTCAATTTATTCTCTCACAATCAATAACTTCGGGCAGCATTATGGGACACCTGGACAGAGATTACTGATGGGATTTTTCAAAAAGCAATTGCAATTTGAAATAATATCTATGTTGTATCAGTTTTCTTATTACTCATTTCAGGAGGAGTAATTGACATTGTTAACATCCCATTTTGGGTTTATTAGCAGTGGACTATTGCAGCTTGCTCTATAAGACCCTGCCCTTGGCTAGTTGTGAGCACACCAAAGTTGGCGATATGAAACTTTACTTCAGCTGCTGCACTGGCTGCTGGTTAGTTTCCAGGTGCAGTTCAAGATGCTGATTTTCACTTTAAAGCTCTTCATAGCTCAGGACCTGAAAATCTTTGCAGCTGCCTTCTCAGGAGGATTTTTGTCCACCCTGTGAGATCCAGGAGAAGACGCTTGCTGAGGGTCCAGTCTTTCCCAGAATATCATCTGCAAAGAGCCTACAGTCATGTCTTCTCAGAGATGGTCTTCTGTGGAATATCTTGTTCAGCCTCCTTGTTGACTTGTAGAAGAGCTGTAAAGAGAGAGAAAGGCAATGATAAGTAACAATGTCTGCTTTCCGAAGCCAAAATGGTGAGCAACTGTTTTTTGGAAGAACATTTGGGACTCTGAACTTTGCTGCTGCTTCTGCTGTTCTTGAGATGATGACTTCTGGTCTATTTTTCTTAATTTTTGCCCAGAGGCTGCAGCATACACCCAGTATGCCCAATAAATAAACATGCTAGTGATGTTTTAATTCTAAACTACCATGTTTGTTTGAAATATAATACTGTATACAGGCAGGCCTCACATGCTGCAGTCCATGGGGTTGTGAAGTTGGACATGACTTAGCAATTGAACAACAAAATTGTGTACAATTTGTTAACTCCTGAGAGCAGTACTGAATTGCAGCACTACATAAATGGAACAAATAATGAAATACAGCAAAATTGCAAAAAAATATGCAAACCTTTCTCAAATTTCTTCCCTCCTATCATGGGATGAAAAATAAGGCAGCAAAGATCCTAATTCAAGTTACTCTGGCAGAAGCCTTCGTCCTTTTCATTTTGGTCCATGATAAAACCTCAAAACATTTGGTGGCATGGATGTTTACCCAGTTCTTCTTCCTTTTGCAAATGGCAGGGAATGGCAAGTGGAAGACCAACCCAGGGACCCTTAAGGACATGATGTCTCCCTGAAGTGACTATCTTTGCTAAAACCCTGGGGAAATTTCTCCATCCACTTCAGATAAGAAGGGACAGGACCACTCTCTCTCCACCTTACCTTCCACATCTTTTGTTGGAGGCCTGTGAGGATCACAAAATACTCCAAGGGGGTATTTCCATTCATCCATCTAATTGTTCAGATCACTTGAGCCTCATACAATTCTTCAATGGCAGCATATTAAAGGTACATCAGATTTTATATATCCCACCTTCATTTTTTTGAGAAGCTAGAAACTTCTTTGTTGTTCTATGGCTGTTGTTCCTTGACTCTTAGAACATGGAGCCCCCAGGCAGAGACTGCTGAATCTTTCTTTCTGTAACAAATGCCAAAGAGCACTGGCAATGGGAGGTGGGGAGCCTCCTGACAACTGGAACATGGATCTGGTGGCTTTCACTAGCTGGGCTGTTTTATTTCCATCCTGGTGGACCCACCTTATTGACACATGCTTCTTGTTCAAAGTGCTTGTCTGCATTCTGCAAGCTTCGGTTTATAGGCTGAGGAGAATAAATACAAAAGAAGAGTAAATTGCTAGGGAAGACCCTCATTCCTCCCCCTCCTCTAGATTTGTTTCAATTCTGCTCCATTCCAATAGCTCTGAAGAGGCCTAACCCATTAGTTATTCTTCCAGGTGGGTGATCAGGTTCAGATCCAGTCACCCTCACAGTTAACAGTCTTAGAGAAAGGGGACCTTCCTACAAGGATGGCCCTTCTTCTGCAAGTTAGTGTCATTGTTAGAAGCATTGTGTGCTGCTCTAGAGGTCTGCTGCAGTATGGTCCTCCAAGATGTTATGGACACTGATGCAATAGAAGCTGACGAGTTCAGTGACATGCCTAGTGATCCATTTTCTTGTGCTCACCCAGCTGTGCTGGCTGGGTTCTTTCAGCCATGAACTGACCTTTCATTTCTCACAGGTCTGCCATAAAATTGGAACTGTGCTCACTCTCTATTGAATAGTAGACCAGCCTGAAACTAAAGACATATGAGGCCCCATAACTAGTGATCTGAGTTCAGCTTTGCTCATCAGCAAGTGGAACAATGGCTTCCACATAAAAAGTCAGTACTTTATGCACAATTCTGAAAGTACGTACAGCAGTTTTGAGTTTGCAATAGATGCAAGTTGGCTCCTTTCCTGCATATGGCATTTAGGGTAACCTATGGCAGTTCTTTGGAGAAGTAATTTTATGCTCTGGGTAGCAGAAGCCACATTCCCATTTTCTCCTCCAAAAATCTGAAGAAGGAAGAACTTTTGGTGTGGAAGGTCTGCCTCCTTCAAAGCCCATGTGAAACATAAGGCCTCAGCAAACTGAGGAAGAAGTGCAGCTCCCTTTCTCAGCAGAAGTGGACCAGGATCAGTCCTTGGCTTCATCTTCACACTTGATGCTCAATCAGGAATGGAAGAAGGGCTTTGGTCCCTGCCTGGCCCTCTCTGATCTCTGCCCCCAGCAAATGATCAAGCTGTCTGCTATCTGCAGAGCAGCAAAGTCTCTCTGCCAAATGTGACTCTGATGAATGTGGTCCTCCATGGTGTGTACAAGGGAATACTATGTGCAATGGGGGTCTTACGGAGAGAGAAAGCCTTTTTGAGTATGTAAAGTTCCAACACAAACATTATGTTCCCAGACTGTTTGATGTCAAACTGTGGAGGTTCCATGCTGGGATCTCCATGGGGCCTGTTCGGGTCAGTTGTGTATGAATTCCCTTTAGAGCTCTTGTTAAGTCCAATAAAAAGTTAAGGATTAGAACTGGCTTCTGTTCAGGCTCCGATCCTTGAAAGCGACTCCTTTGCACCTCAGTTTTCTGTTCTTTTTAAAACTACTTCCTTATTTTGGGTGTTTCACAACTCAGTGTTTTAATCATGGATGATGAGAGTTTGGGGACAGTCACTCCCCAGAGTTTGTGGGTCTTGTGGGTGGGCTCAGCACGTTCTGCAGTTTGGTAACCAACCATTTGCAAGTGTGCCTGACAGCAAAATGCTTCACCAGCTGTCCCTTCCCACTTGTGGGAAAGAGTAGGGGGCTGCCAGAAAAAGTAATGAGTGGGGGGGGCTTGGACTAGGTGATCTCCAAAAATCTTTCAATTTTTCTGTTTTTGGCAAGTCTGCGATTCAGCAATTTCCTGGAGAACTAAATTCAAAGATGTTCTAGGATCTTTTTTTTCTGGAGGAAAAGGGAATGTCTCTGATTTCCCACCCCAATCCTAGGGGGCGCCAGAGGTTTTGGTGGAGGAAGTCCTAGGATCTGCTGCTTCTGAGGCTTTCTGGGCTACAAGTTGGACAGCAGAGTTTGGCTTGGGTTGGTTGGGGCTTTCTTTGAAACGGGTTGCCTGAGCTCCACCCAAAGATACAAAATTGTTGCATAACCAAGAATAAGCCCCTCCTGTTCTTTCAATGAGTTAAAAAAGTTGCCCCTCCCTTGCACAATCAGTAAACAGCCTTCCCTGCCTTCCACTTGGAAGGACCATAATGTGCCAGCTGGGGATGGCTGGCCCAAGAAGGGGGTACTGGCTGTGGGCTCAGGAGCTCAATATGACATTCCTCATCCTTGTCCTGCCTGTGGGGAGAAGACGGCCGGCCTAACCAGGGATGAGATCATGTGCGATAGCCAGGTTCACCCAGGATACCTGATTCTGAAACCAGGCTAACAACCCAAAATTACTGTGCTCACATTACATGCCGTCTACGCTTATCCTCCATTTGCACATCGCCACACACAGCCACTGTACCCTCTGGCTCGTTCCTATCCCTGCCACTTCCCTGCCTTGGAAGCATTTCCTGAGGAGCGGCCTTCGTTTAAGGGACGTGGCGGCGCGAGTGGTTGGCAGCTCGGCCAGGAGGCCGGCGCTCGAGACCCGGCGCTGCCGTGCAGAGGGCGCGCTCCCGCTGCTCCGCCTCGGCTGCCGCCCGCCTGCCCGCGCAAAGCCCGGCGGCCCGACAGCGCGCAGACGCGAATGGCCGAAGGGGCCCCTTCGGGGAATCCGGCCGGCAGCGGTCGGCGCTGGGCCTGCCTGCGCTCGAGGGCGGAGCCGAGCGGCAGAGGAAGACCCGGATGTGAACGCCGCCGGTCGGGGGGCGGGCTTAATGTTAAATGTTAACTGTGTTGATTGTGAGCCGTTGGAAGACGGGCGGCGTATAACACGATGAATACTGTATATAAATGAGAATCATAGAATCCGAGGGCTAGAGGGAATCGCGGAGGCCTTCCGGCCCAGCCCCCGCCCAAGGCGTGAGTCCTGGCACCCTCTTTTCTTGAAAAGCCCCAGCGACGGAGCACCCACAGCTCCGGGAGGAGGCAAATCGTCCCACTATTTGGCGTTCCGGCAGGAAATTCCTCGTCATTTCTGGACTGGACCTCCCGATGAGGAGCTTCCGCCCAGTGCTGCTTGTCCCGCCCTCAGATGCGCTGAGGAGAAATCTGTTCCTTCTTCCCTGTGGCAGCCCTGCAAGTCCTGGAAGACGCTGCTCTGCCTCCCCTCCTTGCCAGGCTGGACGCTCCTCGCTCCCTTAGGCTTTCCTCGGGGGATTTGGCCTCTGGACCCTTCAGGATCCTTGCTGATCTTCCTTGCGCCCTCTCTAGGGCCTCAGCCTCGTTTTGGTGTTGTGGCGACCAGAACAGATACCGGATTCCAAATTAGCCTCGTTAGTGCAGATTGGTGAGCATGTTTCCCCGACTACTAAGAAAAGCCCGTGGGGCAAGCCGTACTGCAGAGCTTTTACTTAGTTTCTGAATGGAGGCATCAAAATCGAGCCAAGCAGGCTGGCAAGGTTCCTCGATTCGGGGACCGGCAGAGGCTCTTTCCTGTCAGCGAAAACCCTGTTTGGAAAGTCCTCGAACTTTCCCAGACCCAGAGGAAGAGGAGAACAGCAGCAATTACTGATAAAGCAGTGAGGATATCAGTCCGCTCCAGGACACCCAGCTTGGCTGCCAGGTGGTTTTCATTGGGCTAAGGAGCAGAGGCCTTCGGGGGGCGGGGGGAGACGAGGGAGAAGGGAGAGGTGAGAAGGCGGTAATGAGGAGGATAAAGACAAGCAGTGAAAGCTCTGAAGCGCAGAGGTGGAGCGGGATCAGGAGGACCCACTGTGGGGCAGAGCAGGGAAAGCTTTGAAGCTGTTCCCTGAGGTGCCCCTTTACATCGTCCACCCTGCTGCTATGGGATGGAGGAAGCAAGGAGGGGAAGGGGTTGCTTTCCTTCGGGGGGGGGCTGACTTGCCCTTCTGCCGGTTACCCCTGCCAATGGCCTGCTCTCTCCAGGGGCATCCTGGCCCCGGGCAGCAAGTGCCACCTGGTTCACACCTTTTCTTGCCCTGATATCAGCTTGAGGCTGGGGGAGTCAGTCACTGAAGGGGCTGGCCTGGAAGACACTCCCATGTGAGTGCACGCCAGGATGGGCATTTGGTCTGCCTGAATGGTACCTAGTGCCCAACCCATGCTGTCTCTCTGCCTGGTGAGGCAAGACCCAGCATCTGCCAAAAGCTCTTGTTCTAGTCTTAGCACACTCCCTTTTTCTCAGCATCACACACAGCCTCCTGCCTCTCTGTTACAGGCTCCCGATGGGCATCTTACAAGATGGGGTTCAGGGCCCATTCCAGTTTGAACCTCTCTCTGGTTCATCCCATCTCAAAAGCATCGAGTAAACTTTCATCCTTGAATAACTACAGTCTGGCAGAGGTATCCTCCATGAATTAGTATAACCTCTTTTCCTGCTGGAAGCTGACTAGTATCTTATCTACCATTAACACGTCCTGCAGTTGTGGTCTAAAAAGTAATTCTGTGTTGTGTGAAATCTTCCTTTTTCTTTCTCCCTGAGATTCCTGGTACTTCAAGGTATCTCTAAAGCTCTATGAACCCTCAGCAATATAGGGTTTCTTTCAGTCAATGTCTTCCTCCCATCACTTTGCACATGACTGGTCACAGGATATTTTAGTGACATTGTTTTGTCATCACCGTTCCTTTTTTTTGTACTGCCACAGTAAAACCTTCGAAGCAGAAGAAATGCAGAGTGGATAATTTAGAGGGAATCAAGCCATGTAATATCATTTTTTAAAATGAATGGAATTTATGGAATGCATTGATATTTCTCAAATAGGCTGGGAGATATTTGAATATACAGGGTCACTGGTTTCTCTGTCTCTGTGAGTAATATAGATATCAACTTTTTTATTTTTTCTTTCAGGCACAGATTTTTTTTCCAGAATGCTGTTTTCTTTTAATCCTTTCTGATAGTCTATTATTAAATGATCATAATAGTTAAAATGCATAATTAATATCTCATGGTTGATTCCAACAGCTAAGCAGCAGTTTGCAAGCCAAGATACCACCTGGCTCCCCTCTCATGTGTTCTTCCTTTTGATGAAAAAGAATTCCAGAGGTCCCTGGAATGCAGTTTTTGCCCAGCCCTGGTGAGGCTCACAGTGTCTGTCTTTGTTGCTTGCAAGAAATGGAGGATATAACTATAAATCAGTTACATATTCTTAAAAGAAAATTTTACTCTGCAGTTTAACCTTAAAAGAGCAGACTTCTGCATTTTGATGAATTTGGTGTCACCACTCAGTATTAAAATATTGTGTGTCCTGAGGTCCAGGATTATGCTTGTTGCTCTTCTGCACCCTCTGTAACCCTCTTTATCTGCTCACTGAAAGTCAGGTTTGTCAAAATTGAGTGGCATAGTTTCTTACTGTTTCATGGTAGGAAACAGACAAAGGTCTAAAATAAGCTAATTGGAGGAGAATACCCTTGATAGAAAGAGAGAAGGTGGTCTTGGATGTACAACTTTTGGAAATGGTATCTGGATTGAAGAGTCCATATAAGGGTCCCAACTTCTGCCAGTGGGGATGTAAATTTTTCAAATACTGTATTGCTCTGTTTGCCCCTTTTAGTTATTACAAATGAACTGTGGCTTCAATGAAGTTGTCAGTTGAAAGCCTTTCTTTGTTTTAAGCAAAGAGATCTGAGTCATTTGAAAAGATCTCAAAGAGATCTGAGTCAAAATAAGACAAAAAGAACATTCAGTTCTCTTTTCTGAAGTTCCAGAAACTCCTTTTTCACTATTGGTAGAAAACTACTGTAAAAAGAATAACTGATGGCCTACCAAAATGATAGCAAGCAATTAAAAAAATCTGTGTTTAAGTCTCTTTTGTGATATGGCTTCATTCAGTAAAAGTCTGGAAGAGAGCAAAATTTAGTCCTTTTAGATGATTATGATTGACAAGTCTTCTTACAGTCCCAGGATATCACCAGGGTGACTCCCAAACAGGAGAAAAACAGGATACAAAGCCTCTGCAATAAATGTTTGCTGTGCAATGTATGCCAACCAAATGGTGACGGTATGAGGGGGTTCCACAGATAATGTTTGATGTTTCATTTCCCCTTTGTGTTTGGATCAATCCAACTCAAGGCACAATACGTCTTGCCTAGAGAAGTAGAGGGAGATTCATATTTGAACTGGGTGAGGCACTTAACTCTTAGAAGCTGCTGACAGTGTTGATAGTCCCTTAACTAACCAGTCACTTTCCCTTGAGGAGGACATTTCTTAGAATATAGGTGAGTCTTTTGATCTGGGATCTGGCACTGAGATTCTTCCACTTGAACCTAGGACTTTGGATAAAGTGCCATTTAAATTTTTAAAAGTATCATTAAAAAGAGGGAGGAACTCCATGACTACTTAGACACCTGGTTCAAACCTTCACCAATTAATTGAATAGATCCTATCCTCAGAGACCTGATGAGATGATAACATTAGAAAGTAGAGTAGTCTTGAACCATTTCCTCATTAGCAATTTAGAGCATCTTCTAAGATCACTCAGCCATTCCCGTGGTGACCAATTACTAATGAAGACTGCCACAATGAGAGATGGGTAACCCTAATATATGCAATAAATTACTAGCCCATGTCCACTAATGTGAACTCATGGGACAAAGGGCAGAGAAAACAAATGTAATAGGTTAAAATAACAAATGTAATAGATTAAAATAATTGCAAATAGATGAATCTTGCAATTATCTGCATTTCCTTGCACTTGGATTTTTGATAGACTTCATAGAAGGCAGAGTGACTTTGCTATCCAGGAGAGTGGGTGTAGCTGCGGTTGTTATCCCCAAATGAAAAGTCTGTGTGTGTCTGCACATATGCACAAGTAATATGCCATGCCTTCTAGAGAAAGAGCTCAATAGAGGGGAGGGAGAGAGAAAGACCAGGCTGAATAGATGCAGGAGAATTTCCACCAAGAATTTCCCCTTTCCGGCTGCCTTCCTCTCTTTCAGGCTTCCGCACCATCTTTTAAAGTCTTCAGCGATATACCTATCCTACACACAGACACACTAAATGTGTCCAATATAGGTGACATGCATGGATCCATATTATGCTTCTGGGAATTCTCACTATATTGTATTTGGTGGTGTTTAGTCTATCAATCCCAGGCTTGTCTTCTGCAGTGGTCTCAACTTTCAGGTATGCATATATTCTGACCTTGGTTTAACCTGGAGAATCCTGAAAATACCGAGGTGACAGTGACACAACTCCAGTTGCAGTTTGTTTACAATGAAGGCCCCACCATGAAAGAAAGCAGAGCTAGATGTCAATGCTTGGCACGAATCTGTGGGACTTGCCAAAAACAGCCTGTTGAAGACCAAAAAAGCACAGAGCCAACAGTATGGGAGATGGTGGGCCTGGAGGTCTCTTGGCCAAAGTTCTGTGAGGCTTTGAATGCTCAAGGTAGACCCTGGACTAGGCTTGCAAAGCAACTGGAAGCAGCACCACTGTTTCAGTTCAGGCTAATGTACCTGTGAATTGCTACCAGCTGTTAATTCCCTTGTTCTCTGAAATGTCTGTGCCATAAAGAATAGAAGGCATGACATAGGAGCTACCAGGTTCTTGAGATGGGTCTCTCTCCTCCCTCCAAGTACTGTCAGCACCCTGGAAAGGATGAAGAAATCTCTTGGGCCAAATATATTCTTGGTCAGCTGCTGTAGGAAAAATACATAGAGAAGCTTTACTTTCTTCATATCAGAAGAGGAGCCTCTCACATCAGAAGGAATTACAAGTAGCTCCAGAAAGAGTGAAATGGCTGGACCAAAGTTGAAAGGATGCTCAACTGTGGATGTGAATGCAGGTGAAAGGGAAGTACGATGCTGTAAAAAACAGTATTGCAGAGGAACCTGGAACATGAGATCCAGGAATCAAGGTAAGGTAGATGTGGTCAAACGTGAGATGGCGAGATTGAATGTTGACATCTTTGGAATCAGTGAACTCAAATGGACAGGAATGGGAGAATTTAATTCAGATGACCACTCCATCTACTACTGTGGACAAGA
>JANHZU010007175.1:0-12194 GCA_032468055.1 Acrochordus granulatus
AGGAAGGAAGGAAGGAAGGAAGGAAGGAAGGAAGGAAGGAAGGAAGGAAGGAAGGAAGGAAGGGACATTCCCTGAAAGTTAAAATAAAAGGATGGTATTCATAATATGTACATTAACATTCTCTTTAAAAAGTGAAAAGGCTCTTTGTTTTGCCTGAGAGAAGCATAGCTACATTTCAGTTTTAATGTTCATTTTATTCTGGATTTACTGGGGGTGGAGGCTTTGGGGTATTGATTAAATGTCATCTAGAATTGGGTTTTATTTCCTTTATTATTTTATGAATTAATGCTTGGTATAGCTTTTATTTTATTACACAATTAATACATTAGCACTGGGTTTTATTTAGCTTGTTCATTTTGGTCTCCTGAGATTTTTTAGCAATTTCCTTTAATTTTGCTGCAAACCCACTCATGAAAGACCTTGAAGTCTGATCGATCAGTGAGAACAATACTTGGAATTGTTCTTGTACTCCTAATTCTCTTCAGAAAGAAAGAAAAATGAAGGAGGAAAAGAGAAAAGAAAAATCTAAAGAAAAAGGGAAAGGAATTAATGAAGCAACTGGGGAAGTCTTGGAAAGGGTTTCCTAGTTATTTTCTCCCCAAATTTCAAATCCCCCTCACTTCAGCATTTCCCTCCTCCCCACATTGTGATTCTAAACAAGATTATAAAACTGCATTTAGTGGCTTTTCCACTCCTTTGGTATTCCCTTTGTTGGACCAGCTCAGAAACGGGGTTCATCCACTTTAGCCGCCATCAAAGCCAAGTGGCAAGGAAGACTAGGGGGCATTCGGAGGGGAAACTTCCCCTCCCTGCAAACAATAAACTCTGCTTTTTCCTTGATGGACTACAATTACTATTGTCTCCAGAGTGGCCCCGGATTGATGGGTACTGAAGTCTAACCCATTCTGGGAGGATGGGGGGGAAATACCAGACTGGGACAGAGACCAAGCAGGCTGCCTCTTTCCACATGGCAGGTGCTTTAATTTAACGGCGGGTCGATCGGTATTTTTGTTTTTTATTGCGGGCTTTTAACATAACTGTGTTGTGGAGAAGCCGCTCCTTCAAAGCGACTATCCGCACGCGCGCTCCCCTTTCCCGCCTTTTTCTGACCCAGCATTGAAAGGCGGGAAAAGAAAGGATTGGTCAAGATGGCGGAGACGGGGCTTAGGAGGAGGGGCGGGACCAGACAAAGGCTCCCATTGGCCGCCTTCCAGAATGTAGAGGTGTATCTCCCAAAATTCCAAGAGAGTTTTCAGGGTGTGCTGGGAATTGTAGTCTCGTGTAACTGACAGGAGCCAGGTTTTTGCATCCCAGATCTGCAAGGCCTCCCTGAATTCCTGCTGCACTTCATCTCTAATTTGGAGCAACAACTCCCTAAATGCTAACGGAATGCTGGGAGTTGTAGTCTCATGCATCTGAAGGCAGCCAGATTTTTGTAGCCTGGATCTAGCTTTCTCCTGAATCCCTGCTCAACTCCATTTTCAACTGAGTGCCTTCCAGACTGTGGAGCAACAATTCCCAGAATTTCAAGGGAATCCTAAGGGAATTCTGGGAGTTTGCAGGAAATCAGACCTCCAAGGCCTTCAACAGCATTCCTCTGAATACTTGTTTTGCGCCATCTCCAACCAGGCCACCCTCCATAATGTAGAGTGACAAGTTCCAGAATTCCTGGGAATTGCAAAGGGGGCTGCTGGGAACTGCAGTCCTACATGTTTCACTGATTGGAGATAGAGTGGAGCAGCAATGTGGCCAAAAGTAATTCAATCGCAGGATGAGCGGATCCAGGCTGCAAAAATCCAGGTCGCCACTAGCTGGCAGCATAGTGAAACAGAAAAAAATGGTGACTCTCTGCTGCCACCTGGAAAATAACCTGAATTTTTGCAGGTGAGATCTGGTAGCTGTAAGCTGAGGGGAGGGAGTTAAAAAGATGGCATGTATGAGTTGTGTGGGTGGAAAAAGTACCGAAAATGCCTTGAAGTACATGCGTGGGAAGCTTGGATAGAGCACAGGAATTCACAAGAGAACTGGCAGAATTTCAGCTTGCACGGATTTTCAGATTTCCTTTTTAAAAAGATCTCCGCATTGCCACCTGGCGCAAAAGAAATCTGCCTGAGGGCAGACGCTGCTCCCGGGTGCTCTCCAGATGTGCCCAACTCCCATGCCAAGGGAGCTTCAAGGCTAGGAATTGCCGACGAGCCCCAGAGTTGAATCCAGATGCTGCGGTTTTTCTGCCTCTCGGTAAATAAATCCACCCTGTTGTCAGGTCATATGCCAAGATGGCTTAGTTTACAGAACGCCATTTAAACAGCTGGGCTAGCTGCTATTGTTAAATAACAGGAAGGGGGATCTCCAGATCCTTGCTAATAATCTGTTACGAAACACCAAGAAAGAGACCGGCAGACACAGCTGTATCTTCCGAAAAAGCTTAACATGGAACAGCTGCCCTCAAAATCCTGGGAAGTATGATAACCCGTTTGCAACACTAGAAGTCAAGGTTTACTTTATTTGTTTGTTTGTTTGTTTATTTTACAGTTTCTGCCCACCCTTTTATTTATTCATTAATTTCTTTGCCCTTGCATGCTGCCTCTTTGCAGTGACATTCAGCAGCACCTGAGGGCACAGGAAGCTAAAAACATCCCTCAAAAGCCACTATGCAAATAGTCCTCGACTTATGACCCCAATTAGGACTAAAATTTCCATTGCTGAGCAAGGCGGTTGTTAAATACACTGTGCCTGATTTTGCAACCTTTTCTGCCACAGTGAAGTGAGTCGTTGCAGATGTTTAAGTGAATCACACGGTCCTTAAGCAAATTTGGTTTCCCCCATTGACTTTGCTTGTTGGAAGCTGTCTAGAAAGGTCACAGATGGCGACCATGTGACCCTAGGATGCTGCAACTGTTGTGAATAGTGTGCCCCAAGTGCCCCGATTTTGATCAAATGACCATGGGGATGTTGTTATGGTCATAAATGTGAGGACTTGTCATATATAGCTTTTTTCAGTCCTATTGTAACTTCAAACAGTCACTAAGCAAATGGTTGTAAGTCGAGGACAACTAACTGTAAAGGCTACCAATAAAGCCTCTTGCTGTCACTAGATATGGTCTTCCTCCCTGATGTAGATTTCGGAACGGATAATCGAGTAATGCAACATGATTTCAAACATGGCAATTTTTTCAATTTTTGCTGGCTGAGGATTTCTGGGAGTTGAAGTCCATCCATCTTAAAAATTGCTCAGGTTGAGAAACATTGCCTTCAGCACTTCAGGTTGCCACTATTTTCCCCACCCGAATTCTTGTGGACAGAGATTTGACAGGTTCGATTTTCTCAGGATATAGCATAATTTAGGAAAAGCTGGATCTGTCAAACTCATCTGTTGGGCTTTGGAGCAACTATGCTCGCTACGTTTTACAGCTCTAGCTGGGGAATTCTGGGAGTTGAAGCCCACGTATTTTAAAGTTGCCAGGCTTGAGCATCACGGCCTTAAGGAATAAGCAGCGTGGATCCTTTGTTGCTCGCTGAACGAGAATTTTCAAAATGTAATGTTTAGGTCCAGGTAGTAATTGTACCTTTTCTACCAGCAGGGGGCAGAGCAATCATTATGCCCCGCTCAAGCGATATTGCATTTATAAAGAGAAATTAGAATTAATATTTTGCGGAACGGGCGGGGGAAAAATTATTCCTGGTTGCTTTTCTCAGTTCCTCTTGGGGCCCGACCGGCCTCTTTTTCTTGCTTCCCCAATCCTCCCCTCCCCATGTTCCTTAAAGAAGAGGGCCCCCACAACAGCAGCGTCGGCTCCCCATTCTTCTGGTCTGCGGCGGGTTTATCTCTTGCGCCCCGCGCCCAAGCCCTGATCTTTGTTCCTGCCTACTTCGACTGATCTGACGATAAAGGGAACCCATGTGCTCCCGAAAAGCGGACTTCACTCCTGTGGCTCAGCAAAGGGAATGTGCCAAGCGAGGCGAACTGGGGACAAGGCGTGCGCCGGGAGGGATGTAATTGGTGCGGGAAAAGTAAGCAGGGAAAGAAAGCCAGAGGCGTGGAGTCCCCGTTCCCCCCTTTCTCCTTTAACCCCGCCCGAAAAAAACAAGCCTTATGCATTGCTGCTTTTCCAACTTTGCAAACAGAAGATCAGGCGGAGCAAAAATGACAGTCGCGTTGCACAAGTTGAACTCTTGGGATAAACAGCGGGGGAGGGGAGCGACTAGAGCCCCGGATAATGCCGAGGATGCTCGGGGCGGGAGAAAGGCGAAGAGGGGTAGGAAGCCACCCGGGTTGCGGGTTGCGATTCCCAAGGCTAAGAGTGAAAATACATTAAAATAGCAGCCCTTCTTCAGCGGCTGGTTGCTGTTGCGATGAACGACGGCTGGAGCGCGTCAGTTGGGCGAGAGACCCGCACGATAGGATGGGGTGGGATGGAGAAGCGCCCCAAGAGCTGGTGGGTCGGGGGGGGACCCCCGCTCGGTGAGGAATCCGAGACGCTCACAACGTTTTCGGAAAGAGAAATGAGAAAAGAAAACCAGGAAGAGGAAGTAAAATCTGTTTTTGGTGCGAGAGATGACAAAATGACAGTATCTCACCAGCGGGGATGGAAGAGGGGTATGTGCAGCAGACGGGGAAAGAATTTAAGTATTCTTCAAAAATCCCTTCACCGGAGACATATATACTCCAAGAATACGCTGGTTCTAGTCGTGGGGGAAAAATGCATCGGTTAACCGGAGGAACTCCCCGCCACAAGAGCCAGGCAGGAGTGGGGCCATTTGGGCTCCGATCAGCCCTCTGCAGCGATGCGTATCATCGGAGAGGGCGGTCCTTGTGCTGGGTTGGGGTTCATCTCCCAGCCCCGAAACTTCCGGTCAAAGGAGGCTCAGGGCCCGCCGGGGCTTGGCCTGCCCCCCTTTCTGAGTAGGTAGGGAAAGCGAGGGGACGCCGGAGCAGATCGGAGCCGATGCCGTAGGTAAAGCAGAGGGAGGAGTCCAGAAGCGCCTCCGCCAGGCGAGGCTCAACCACCGCCCTGGCCGGCAGCAGCCGGTTTTTGAAAGCGGAGCGCCGCCCGTGGAGAAAAACGTCGGAAGCGCCGAGCGGAGGGCAGAGCGAGTCCGGCGCTGCGCGGCAGGAGGGGGCCGGAGACGGTTGCGCGCGGGGAGGCTCAGCCGGCGCCCCGGCAGGAGGGATCCCCAAAGTCAGCGCTCCAGGGCGCAGCTCGGAAGTCTCGCGCCCCCGGCCGAGCCCCGTCCGGGGTCCGCGCTCCAAGTCAGCCAGCAGAGCTTCCTTGGCCAACCGCGCCCCTGGGTAGGCCCCCGAGATCGCCGGCTGGGCTCCGTGGGAAAACTTCCCGGAACTCTACCCGGGGAGGTCGGGCAGCGTCCCTCCTTGAGGACTGGCATCCCTTCCGGGGACTCAACCGAGGCAGCTTGCACGTGGGAAGGGTCGCGCCCGGCCCCCGAAGCAAAGAAGGTTTAGCCACCGGCATCTGAATCGAAGAGGGCCCTCGAGGCGGCGGAGCAGAGATTGGTTTTACCAACGACAGCCTTTGGAATTGCTGGACCCCTGGCTTGGATTTTGGGAGAACACCCCCCTCTGCACTGCATCTGGTCTGGGATGCTGAAACTGCCAGCAGCCTGCAAACTCCTTTAGAGAGACATCCAAACTGGGGTGGGGGTGTGCCTCATTCTTGGAGAAGAGACCCTCAGAGCTCTTAACTGTATCTGCAGAGACCTCACAGCATTGATCCAGGTGGCCCCTCAATCCTAGCAAGGCTCTTCACAGTGCTGAATCCGGAATTCCTGCCAAGCTGCCCTAGGTCACTTGGCTAAGTCAGGATGGAGAATGGAGCGCGTCGCCGAGGTGCCCCGGAGAAGGGCCCCGATGGCCCTGAAAAAACGGAAGGAGGCAATGTGGCCCTCAAAAAGGAAATTGGGTTGATGAGCGCATGTGGCATTATCGTGGGTGAGTGGGGGTCAGGGAGCGGGGATTTCTGCCCCCCACTCGCTGGCTCTGAATTGGATCACATTATTCCTGGTATTAGTCTTGCTGAGGGGGGGATATGGCCATCATCCCCTACTTACCTGACTTGGCCCTCCCACCCACCTCCTTTGATCACATAAACAAATGTGACAATGTTCTGCTTTCTTTGGTTTTTGATTTAGAAATGTGGATAGAATCTCTATTCTGCTTTTTCATCCTTTTTTCCAGCTATGGTCACTGCAATTCCCTCTCTTTTCCTGTCTTCTGTTAATATCTTAGCTTTCACAGCATTGATTTCTCCAGAGCCAGCTTTTCCCTTCTAAAGGGGTTCCAACCTCACCTCCTGATGCCTTGAAAACCCTTCTGGCTTCTGCCTTAATTCCTGGCCTACTTCCAATCCATCTTTCCCTGTGCACCTTAATTTGGGATCCTCTAAACTGGGGTTTAGTGGGAGTTATACCTTAGAGAGGATGGCATTTTAGTGGCCTTGGAGGGACGCTGTCCCAACCCAGAAGGAGCCCATTGCAACAAACAAACAGCTGCTAGCTGTAGGAGGGATCATGTATCCCAGCCTGACAAAATTTCTCCGAAAATGACATTGCCCCGTGCCAAAAACAGTCTCTTAGCTGGATGAATTATTGCATCATGCAGTTTCCACCCCTCAGCCTTATAAGAGGGTCATTTTAATGCAACAGGGAAGGAAATTATCCTGGGGAAAGTTTAAGAATACAAAGACCCAGGAATTTGGAAGGGAAGCGAGCCAGCTGAGCCCCCTCCACCCGTCACTTTCTTCGCATCCAGAGTTTGTTTTCCACTTGGGTGCAACTAGAAAGCCAGTTCTTCTAGCATGTTTGTTCCAGTTCATCCATCTCCTTCCAGATGGCTTTGTTTCAGCAGGTGCCAGGAGACCACTAAAACAAACATGGGCAGGAGTGGCGGTCGGAAATGTGTTGAGTGATTGTTGAAGCACCCTTGTTTCCCTGACCCACTCCAGTTTCACCAATGCTTTGCTCCCCCCAAGTTTAAATGCTCTTCGCTTTCCACTGGCTGGGCCCTTTCCACCAGGCTCCCAAAAATTTCAACTTGATCCCTTCCAGATGTGCTACTCTCTGATGTTCAAAGCAAGACAAACACTGAATTTCCAATCTGCTTCTTGGGGTTGGGTAATTAGGATCTACTGTGGATTGAGCCAGCTCCAAAAATGGGGTTTAGGTTCCCTTGTTCTTGCACTTCCTGCTATATTCTTGGCCATGCACAGCCACAGAAAAAGGAGATCAAGCATAGTGAATCAGGAAGAGGGAGAGTAAAAACAGATCAAAATCCCTGTGTCAGTAAAAATATTTTATTGCTGAAAGTGTGGCGCACGGTTTTATGTTTCCCAGAAGTCTTGATCAAGAAGCAAAGCTCTAGTGATAAAAAACTGGCTGCGTTTCAATAGATATTTTCCTCCTTCATCATAGAATCTCATAGAGCCCTAGAGTTTTGCAAAACATGGTTTGAAAATCTTTGTTCAAAATATTATTTCTTTTACAGCCATGAGTTTCCCAGGGAGATCTCTGGAGCATCCCTCTGTGTATTGATTTTATAAATGAGCGCTAAAACTGTGCTTCAGATTACAAGGCCAAAGTTTTCCCCTTCTGTATTACATATAAAAAATTACCAAGTTGCAGTTCCTGTGCATCAAAGCAAGCATACGCTGCTTGAAAATCTGGGAGTGCAGGTTTAATCTTTCCAGATGTGAGAGCTTGGTACGTGTTTGCATTGGGGAACTGCGTTGGAAAAGCAAGCAATTGTTCTCTACTCTTGTTTGCTTAGATCTTCCTTTTTTGGGTTAAAATCAACATGATTTTATTTCAAATAGAGTCAGAAGTCTGGAACTGATCAGATTCCAGACTGAGACCTCAGAAAAACTAGTCTGCAGTAGGAAGAGAGTGGATTTTAATTTGGCCGCGTTAAAAAATCCCCAAGTGATTGAAAGAGGTACTTTTTAACATGCAGGAAAAAATTCGGTATATTTAGTTAGCAGCAAATCCTAGTATTTTCAGGTTTATTCCTTGATAAATTTTAAAAAGCATTGCAAACTTCAAGCTATGTTCATGCAAAATGGTTCTGCAAGCCACGCCTCATTTCGATTCATTTTAGCGTAACCCATAATCTGTACAATTGTGCAGAGGTTTGTGGATGATTATAATATTTAGGACACGTTTAGGCAACACGTGAAAAATTAACACATTTTAAATTATGTAACCAAGTCAGCAGTATCCACTCTACAAACTGTTGTAAGACAGGTATGAATATTTCTGGACTTTAATGGAAGCCAAGCACAGAATTTTTATGAGGTCAAAACTTTATATGCCTTTAAATGTCATCTCCAGTGAAGTTTTTCTTTACCCACAGGGAATAAGTTTTTCTTTACCCTCTGGGGCCACTGTCGTCATAGAATTATGTAATGAAAACGTGAAAAGGCATCCCACAAATAATCTAAACCGGTGTTTCTCAATCTTGACAACTCTTAAGATGTGTGGACTTCAATTCCCAGAATTCCCTGGCCAACCAGCATGCTGGCTGGGGTATGCTGGGAGCTGAAGTCCACACATCTTAAAATAGCTACGGTTGAGAAACACTGATGTAGACCAACCCCTCCCCAGGGCAGAAATTCACTATTTTAGCAAAATCTTTGCAAACTTCAGAAGTTGCTCCCATGTTTGCTATTTTATGAATGTCTCTTCTGCCTGTCATTAGCCCCCTTCGTGATCTCCTGATCTCTCTCTCTCTAGGTAACATTATTGGATCTGGAATTTTTGTATCACCAAAGGGTGTGCTGGAGAACGCAGGCTCAGTAGGGCTGGCGTTAATCGTGTGGATTGTCACGGGCCTCATCACAGCCGTGGGTGCCCTGTGCTATGCAGAACTGGGGGTCACCATCCCCAAATCTGGAGGAGACTATTCCTATGTCAAGGACATCTTTGGAGGACTGGCTGGGTAAGAAGGGGAAGAAGGACTTGGTTTGGCAGCCGGTGGAGGGGGTTACTGATTTGAATGAGGAGGACTGGGCTTAGCAGGGTGGGTGATATAAATCCTGCAATGGTGAGCTTCCAAGACGATAAAGATTCAGGAGACCACTGTGTGAACAGCAGCTGTAATGAAAGAGTCCCCTGTTCACCGGTAGACAGTTAGAAAGAAGATCAAGAAATGGCCACTTCGGTATACTTGGGAATATGTTGGTTTTGGAAAGGAACTTGTTCACTGTCAGAATTCTTGTCAACTCAATTCATTCTTCTCAACAAACCTGGTTAGGAAAAGAGACATGGGGTTTAGGCAAGATGTCCTGATGCCCTTCCAACATTTCTGTTTCTCCCAAGGTTCCTGAGATTATGGATTGCTGTGCTGGTGATTTATCCCACAAATCAGGCGGTGATTGCTCTCACTTTTGCCAACTATGTCCTGCAGCCCATCTTTCCCACCTGCCTTCCTCCAGAAACTGGGTTGCGACTCCTTGCAGGGGTCTGCCTTTGTAAGTAAAAAACGAACCTGATGACAGTAGTGTAACACCAACCACACTTTGTGTGTCCATTAAAGGTTGTAAGGCTGCTCTGAGGGATCCATGTGTCCGAGATGGAAAGGAGAACAAGAGCATAGCTTGGAACAAAGAAAAACGGGTTTCGTGCACAATGCTTGCTTATGACCTAGTTCGTTGTGGGGACCAAGCTATTGTGGCTTGTCAATCTGGGCTTTTGCCTTTGTGTTTTAGGTGACCTGCTCAGCCCAGGGTAATTCACTGAACAAACCTTGGTTCTACAAGGCACGAATAACACAGTCTGTGAACCAGGTTAAGCTTTGTGGCCCAGATCTGGTTGCCTAACTAAATCCACATGATTCAGCATAAGGGGTGAGTCACCAACCAGATCTGGGCTGCCACATTTTGAGGGACCACTGAGTGGCAGCCAAGAGTTAAGGTTTTCAGTATCCCTCTGTTGCCCCTAGAGGTAGTCAGGAGTTTTGCAGCCCCGGCAGTCCTAAATTAATGGGATGTGGGAATCTTCCTAAGGTGTTTCAACATGATGTGACACCAAACTGCTATGTTATTTTCAACTAATTAGGCTTTTTAAAAATCCCTGGTTTAAAATTCCATGCAAAGTGAACTGTACAGAGGATTTAATCCCCTCGTCTTGCACTCACTGTGATGAATAATCGACCCCCTCTCCTCCTGCAGAGGCTGACACGATCAGAGGCAGTGAATTTAGCTCTAGGATGCAGTCCCTAAATATGCACCATCTCCCAGGGTGAATAAATCTCTAGTCCAAAACTAGCCTGCAATATTCAGCAGTAATTATCATCAAGATTAGATGAACTATAGTTTAAGGCATAACATAAAAGAGATTACTCTCAGAAGCATTAATATCCTTTAAGACACTGCCTGCAGTTTAAGAGGATTGCAAAGAAGTGGCTGGTTGCTTATGCATACTACAGATGTTTTTTTTTCATCTCCCCCTTTTGTCTTACCCTAAAAATAAAATCAAAGCTTTTCATTTGAATAGACTCCTTGATAGCTTTCCAAGAGTTCCCCTGTAATAAACTCAGATCAAAACAGGGCAGTTCAAACAGGTCTGCTGGGTTATTTCACCAACACAATCAATTCTAATCGCAACTTTGCTCAGCTGTTTTGTCTTGAGAGCAAATTTGCTTAAATAGCCCTTGTCGGAAAGTCACTTTGTCTTCATACTTGACCCCAAGACTTTAGGGCTTGTCAAGGCTCTGATTTGCATTCCTAGCTGGCTCTTCCAGCCTACTGAGTGACCTTGAGCCAGGCCCGTTTTCCCCCTCCTGTCTGCCTTGCAGGATTGTTGTGAGATTAAAATAGCTAATCAAGATCCACAGGTGCCAAAAGAGGTGGAAAATAAATGTAGAGAATATATCTGCGTAAAGTAAAGGTTTCCCCTGCCAGGCGTGTCCGACTTAGAGGGCAGTGCTCATCTCGGTTTCATATCCAAAGAGCCAGCATTGTCTGAAAATGCTTCTGTGGTCATGTGGCAGGCATGACTATGTGCTGAGGCGCATGAAACGCTGTTACCTTGCCACCAATTTAGGTAGTACCGACTTACCAAGTTGCATTTTGCATGCTTTCAAATGGCTGGGTTGTCAGGAGCTGGGGCAAATAACGGGAGCTCACCCCGTTACGCGGCGGTGCTTGGGTCTCGAACTTGGGCTGCTGACCTTCCAGTTGACAAGCCCAGCGTTTAACTGCTAGGCCATCATTCCCGTTCATTTAAAAAAGAGAAACGATTCCTGAATAGCTTTCAGATGTGGTGGTAACTCAGGCACAGAAGATACGCAGGTAGTCCTCGACTTACAACCATTCATTTAACAACCGTTCAAAGTTTCAAAGGTGCTGAAAAAAATGATTTATAGCCTCTTCTCGCTTTTACAACCATCACAGCATCCCTGAAGTCACATCATCAGGATTTGGATGCTTGGCAACTGGCCAATATTTATGAGAGTTGCAGCGTCATAGGGGGTCACGTGATCACCGTTTGCGACCTTCCTAGCTGGCTTCTGGCAAACAATGGGGGAAGCCAGATTCACTTAACAACTGTACTATTCACTTAACAACCACAGCAAAAAAGACTGTAAAATCAAGTGTGGTCATGTGATGACTCCCTTAATGGTTACATCATGACAAGTTCTGGTCCCAAATTGCGGTTGTAAGTCGAGGACTACTTGTAAGGCAGAATAAATGCCCCTCCACGTGCCTTTTTTGTTTTTTTTTGCAATTTGATGCTGAAGATATGCAGGAATAATCAGCTAGAGGTCTCTGGCATTTGAAGCAAACCCTACATTCTTAACCAACTTGGGTCTGTTCTCTTGCTGAGCTTTGATTCTCACACATCCATCCTCCGCTGCTGTGATGAAGGCAAGAACAGAAGGAAGACAGAGAATACCAACCCCAGAAAACTTTCTTGCAGCCAGCACCCCAACATGAGCCAGTGGGGAACGGGCTCTTATCAGCCCCTGAACTGAAAAGGTATTTCGGAGAGGGAAAAAAATCCTGCTGGAGGCTACTTTAGGACATCAAATGCTGGGAAGATCAAGCTTAAACTGGTTTGGCTCGTATTTTTTTTGCCAGCTCCGCAGCAGGGGTAGGAGAAGTAGGAGGCAGGATAAGAGCGAGAGAAAGGCAGAGATTGGACCGGGCTGGGATGCTTGTGCAAGCCAGGCAGGCGGCAGCTGC
>JANHZU010007175.1:53999-65642 GCA_032468055.1 Acrochordus granulatus
ATACATCTTAAATGTGGCCAAGGTTGGACACCCCTGCTTTAGAACATTCTCTGATTGGCCTCCCAAAAGGCACCACAGCTGGTGATTCAGCTCCAGTGATGGACATCTCAGGATGGACCTGATAGAGGCAGGCACAATGTGCCAGTTATCTATTTTGGAGAGAAGCCCAAATGTCATTGATTGCAAAGTTAGAGAAGCAAAATTCTCCACTTCATGTTTGAAGCAGCAGAAGACCCCTTTGCCAGCCCCCAGCCCCTCATCTGGGTCCCTCCATTATTTAGGCCCTCTTTTCTCTGTACACCCCCACCCTCAATGTCCCTGAGACGCGATGGCCACTTTCCAAATCCCTGATACTGACTTGACTACCCCCTCTACACGGGGCCTTTTTCTTTGTCTGTCTGTCTCCCACTTCTCTGCCCTTCCTTCCTTCCCTTTCTCCACAGGGTTCGGCTCAACCCAAGGCCTTCAAGAGGAAGATCTCTGTTGTCTGTAAGTAAAGGAGCAGGTTCTCCATCCCTTGAGTTCAACCCTTTCCTGACCCTTTGATGAGAGAGTCTGGAAAGGATGGGCGTCCTCTGGATTCCCATCCTCTGGGTTTTTTAAGGGGTTGGAGAATGATGGGATGGGTTGGCTGATGGGATGTGGAGTGATTCTGTTGCTTCCTCAGAGGAGACAAGGTCACAAGGGTTTGTAGGTCTGAAAATATGTCTGTTTCTATATGTTTGCTCCCACTAATCTAAGACTGCTAATCCAAAATTGCCATTGCAGGGCTAGGTGAGCTGGGAAGGGAACGTGCTTTGCTTCAATTTCTGAGAAAGGAGGGAATTCTGGGGACTGAAGTCCACACATCTTAAAATTGCTGACCTTGAGATACATTGGGCTAGATTCTTTTTTGTTGTCAGATATGGGCCACCTCATGAGAAAGCATTGAGAACAATTTGCTGCTCCCACAGTGTTCCTGGGAAGTTTCTGAGGTTTGCTCTCTTGTTGCAGCATCCTCTGTGGCCAAGGGAGCCACTGCCACCAACAGTGACACAGAAGCAAGCCAGCCAGCAGGCCGCAAGCGGCGCTGGGGGGCTAGCACAGCTACTACCCAGAAGAAACCTTCTATCAGCATCACCACAGAGTCCCTCAAGGTACTGGAGTGGCGGAAATTTGGCTGGGGCAGCCTTGGGATCAAGCCCTGATATACTTTCTCCCTCCTCACCTCCCCAGAGCCTGATCCCTGAGATTAAGCCAGCAGCAGGAGGGCAAGAAGCTGTGGTGGAGCTCCATGCAGATGACTCACGCATCTCTGAGGACGAAGCTGAGCGCCATCTGGAAGAACCGGCCCACGAGAAAGCTCTCAAGATTTGCCGCACGGTTACACAGGTTGGTGGTGTCCCGATCAGTCCCCAGGGACTTTCGTGCAGGAGGCAGGGCTGTGACAGGTTCAGTGAACTATGAGACTGTGCGCTTTATGGCTTATTTGTTAAAAGTCAAATGTTTCAGTGCTCTCTTGTCTCCAATAGATTCCAGGGTGGTGAACAGCCAATTTACCATAAAAAAACCACTTAGTGCAACACTAACTTTAAAAGAAGGCAAATGTTAATAGCAGGCTGAAGCAATTCTCAGATTAAGATGCCAAGAAAAACTAAAAGAAGACCCCAATATGACCAAGTACAATCCAGTGTAGCTGTCAGGTTCTTATCTTTAGGGAGACTGTACTTGAGCATGACCATCCTCTGCTCAAAATTGTTTCATTATTGTGAAACGTGTTTGACTACAGGTTTAAAGTGAGGATCTCTGGCCTTTGCACATAGAGGCAGAACTGAGTGAGAAACCACTATTTCCTTCTTCCAGGTAGACCAAATTCGGCTTATGAGGAATAGAACTGCCATCCCTGATACTCGTGGTCTCCTGAAAAGGGTGGAAGCTCTTGTCTCATCGATAACACAAAGATCTTTCTCTCTAGAAAAGCTTTTCTAGGTGGCAGGGTTGTTGGCCCACAAATCAGACCAGTCCTTGTAAAAATGGCTTTTTGTCAAGATCACCCTGAGAAATCTCTCTCGCACTGACTCTTCCTTGCAGGTGGTACCTGTTGAAGGCCAAGAAAATGGCCAAGGGGAGGAAGAGGAGGAGGAGGAGGAAGAAGAGAAAGTCCAGGAGGAGGAACAACCAGAGGTGCCTCCTGTTGTTGCTGTAGAGACAGTGATGCTGCCTCCTCCCGTCGAGCATGAAGTGAAAAAAGGTACTGGAAGGCAACTGGCAGAGGAGGGGTGGCAAAGAGTGGCCTGGCAAGCAGAGTCACTTTTGGGTTTCTGTGTACTCTCGCCCCACCCCATAGTCACACTGAGCGATACGCTCACCCGGCGGTCCATCAGCCAGCAACGGTCTGGTGTCTCCATCACCATCGATGACCCCGTCCGCACGGCCCAGGTCCCCTCCCCACCACGCGGCAAGGTCAGCTGCATCGTTCACATCTGTAACCTGGTGAGTGTTTCAGGGCTGCATTATCCTTTGGGAAGAGTTTGAAATCAGGCTCTTTTCCTAATCCCTGGATATTTGTCCACACGGATAGGTGAGGCCTTTTACTCTTGGGCAGCTGAAGGAACTGCTGGGCCGAACGGGCACTTTGGTTGAGGAGGCTTTCTGGATCGACAAGATCAAATCACATTGTTATGTCACAGTAAGTCTTTGGGATGTTTTCCTCCTCCTCAGAAATTCTATCTAGAGAATTTGCATTTCACATACAATGCTATGCAAAAGTCTTAGGTCCCCACCCACTCTGTTTTAGCAAAGTTTTAATGATCATCCATAATTATTTTTCAGTCTCTGTATTAAGATTCAAATATAAAATACAGGAAATACATATACAAAATGTAAGCGCACACAGTTTTCAGATCAAAATGGCTTCTTCAGGCAAAAAATAGTATTAAATAGTCAGTACTAAATACTTGCCACCTTAGCCTATGGAAGCTGTTTTTTTCTGCTTTTTTCCTGCTTTTGAATATTGCACACAAATTTCCTGTATTTTCTGGTTGTATTCTAATAAAGAGACTGAGACATCATTATATATGGCCATTATACAGTTGCTAAAACAAATCTAATGGTGGCCTAAGACTTTTGTACAATATTGTAGCTGCTTAGCAATCTTTGTTTAGAACCAGTTTGGTGCTTTTTAAGATTAAAAAGCCAAGAGACAGAGAATGCTAAATTGTCCAGGTTGGTTCTTTAAGCAGCTAGATGCAAAATACTGTCCCAGGTCTAAAGGGAATATTGAGAGAATTTTAAAGCAGTCCTTCCTCTTAAGAGTATAGGTGGACACTTGAGGATTGTGGGTGGCTGGGAGAGAAACATCTGGAAACACATCTCTCTCTTCCTCCAACTCTTCCTTTCAGTATTCAACAGTGGAAGAAGCTGTAGCAACTCGAAACGCCCTCCATGGAGTGAAGTGGCCGCAATCTAACCCCAAGTTTTTATCAGCAGATTTTGCTGAGCAAGATGAGGTATGGACCCCAATAGGAAGAAAGACGTGGGATGGGTGGGGGATGGATCCAGCACTGGATGTTTTCTGCCCCATCTCAGCTAGCATAAGCAGGAAGGGGAGTGATCTGTCAAGAAAGTGAAACAGGAACACACATTCTGAAAATGGTCGCTTTGCAGAGGACACATCTCTCTGGCTGTTAGCTGTGATAGCCAAAGGAGAAGTTCACCTGCACCATTTTGTCAGCTCCTCCAGGTTGTGATTGTCCTTCAGGAGAGGGGAGTACGTGTAGTCCTCAACTTATTACCATTTGTTTAACGACCATTCATAGTTACAACAGTGCAGAAAAAAATGACAACCACTCTTTCCACTTAATGACCATTGCAGTATCCCCATGGTCATATGATCAAAATTCAGGCACTTGGCAACTGGTATAAATTTACAACTGTTGCAGCATCCCAGGATAATATAATCACCATTTGCAACCTTCTTGGGGAACGGGGGTTTCCAACAAGCAAAGTCAATGGGAGAAACTGGATTTGCTTAACAACTACGTGATTGGATTAACAACCTCAGCAAAAAAGGTCATAAAATCAGGCATGACTCACTTCATGGTCGCATTTCTTAGCAATGGATGTTCCAATTGTGGTCATAAGTTGTGGACTATCTGTAACATCGATGCCACGAGGTGATGTCTTTTTGCTTTCCCATGGGTATCCCAAAAGGACTCAGGTGCCTCCACCTACTTCTCTTCCTCAGCTGGACTTCCATCGCGGTCTTCTGGTCGACCGTCCCGCAGAGGCCAAGGCAGATGAAGTGCCCACCTTCCCCGGGGCAGGCCCGACCACACGGGGGGAACGGGAGCTGTCCCGGCGCTCTGAGGCACGGGAGCGGGAGGCAGCTGTGCGGGAGCAGTGGGCTGAACGGGAGCGAGAGATGGAACGCCGGGAGCGGACCTTAGCGGAGCGGGAGTGGGACCGGGACAAGGTCCGCGAGGGGCCCCGCTCTCGCTCCCGATCCCGAGAGAGACGCCGCAAGGAGCGGCCCAAATCGAAGGAGAAGAAAGCGGAGAAGAAAGGTAACGGGCAAGACAGGCAGACCAATTTGTGTCTTCTGAGCAGGAGGGAAGTTTGGGCAGACCCCCATTGTCCCTAGAGAACGTGGCCGCCGGGGAGGGCCTGGTTCAAGGCTCAGCTTTTTACTTTAAGAAGGTTGACTTGCTGGTGGAACATGGGCGGGGGTCTCACCTTGGCTCAGCCAGTCTGCTTTAACCAGACATTGGACCTGCCCTTTGAGCTGACCAGGATACCAGGGGTGGAGGGCAGGCCTGGCCTGGCCTTCTCCTGCCATTTTGCAAAAGCTCAGCAGATCAAGTCAACATTTTTCTTTCTTCCCCAACAGAGAAGGCCCAAGAGGAGCCCCCCGCTAAACTTCTCGACGATCTTTTTCGCAAAACCAAGGCGGCTCCCTGCATTTACTGGCTGCCCCTCACAGATGTTCAGGTGAGAAGAGACAGATACTCACTGGTGTGACTTGATGGCCCAAGAAGTGGCTTCTTGACTTCTACACTCATTTTTCATGGAGGAGGATGAGAAACTCCAAGGTGCACTCTGGACAAACCTGTTGATGCAATTTCTTTTCGTCACAGGCTTTGAAAGAGGAAAGCTGCGCTAGTCACTGGTGGTAGAAAATGAGGAGTAGTCTCGGAGCACATTTTCCGACAAAGACATTTTATAAAAAAAGATGATTTCGTAATCTACAATTCATAAAATAGGTTTGTCAGAAAAATGCTTCCGGACTCTTTCTGATTTCTAACCACCATGAAGAAGAAAAGGGCAGTGGATTTGATAACGGGGCAATTTTCCCTGACCCAAAAACTTGAAATGCTTCTTGTGCGCGGTTGTCCTGTAACGGCTGTCCTTCCCTCCTGGTTTCCATCTCACAGTGCGTCCAGAAGCAGGCTGAGCGGGCGGCTCGGGCTCGAGAGCGTGAACGCCGGCGCAAGGAACTGGAAGCCGAGGAAGCCCGCCAGCGAGAACGCAACCGCCAAGCTGAGCGGGAGAAGCGGCGGGAACACAGCAGAGAGCGTGAGCGCCCCAACGCCACCAGTGCTGGGGCCAGCCGGGCAGGCGAGCGCAGCGGCCGAGATCGGGAACGGCGCGAGGCTAAAAGCCGCCACAGCCGAAGTCGGAGTCGTAGCACGCCTGTACAGGACAGAGGGGGGCGCCGCTGAGCTATTCCTCAACCTTTCCTTTGACCTTCAGGGGCGGAGATAGTGGTGGTGACACTTCCCCGAATCAAGCTTCGAGTTGCAGGGAAGGAGGAACAACAGGAAAGCCCGCCAAGGGGGTTGAGTTTCTTTTTCCACCGCTGGGAGGGCCGAGAAGGGTCGGGTGTGGCGGGTGACCGAAGCGGTAAGGCCCTTCCTCCCCTGAGTTGGGATAGTTTGATTCCCAGCCCTTCCGCTCCCCTCTTCTGGAGCCAATGTCCTTCCCGTTGATTTGTATTTTATTTTGGGAAAATGTTTTTTTTTATTCTTCTGATGATACATGAAAGAGAGCATAATAAAGAGATGGCGTTAGTTTTAAACCTGCTGTCCTGCTTCTTTTAGGGCGTGGAGAAAGGGGAGTCCATACTTGTTGCGGGAACGAGATTTTGTATCACAAAGTCACTTGAATTCTGCTTTGGTGCACAGGGGCTCGTGTGTGTTTCCACAAAGGGGAAGGGAGACTTGGCTAGCAAGTTGTGGTGGAGCTTGTACCCAACCCAGCCATTTAATGTCGTACCACTAGAAAAGAACATTTGTAGCTCAGGATTGAATTACGGAGTCAGCCCTCAGTGCTCTCTGATCTTGGTCGTTTTCTTGTAGATGTTTCATGACCCAACTAGGGAACATCATCAGTGCTAGAAGGGAATGGGTTTTGCTATCTATTTATATACAGATAGCTTTCTGGCAGATAGACAAACGAGACAGCAAATCCCACTCCCTTCTAGCACTGATGATGTTCTCTAGTTGGGTCATGAAACGTCTGCAAGAAAGCCACAAAACTCAGCACCAAGGACCCACATGAGCGGTTTGTGTTAATGCAGAAAAGAGCCCTTTAAAAAGAAGATTGCTTGCAACAGCACAGTAGATTTTATTTTGTTTATTTATGTATTTAAAACATTTACATAGCTGCCCAGCTTCTAACCAACTCTAGGTGGCTCCCAATCAAAAGTTAAAACAACATATAAAATCATAAAATGAGACAGATGAAGAAAAAATGTTCTGTTTTCTTGCCGAGGTCTGTGCTGTTCAAACTATGTTTCACGAAAACAGGTTGTGAGCCAACCCCTCGAGCAGGACCACCTTCCTTCCTTGGCCATTGAGGTGTCAAGAAGCCCTCCCCCATCTGATTTTCCTTTCACAAATTCTGGAGTTTGGCTCTGTCACCCAGAATTGAACACGGAGTGCTCAACTCCACATGCGTGCTCATGTATCTGCCCCTCACATTCTGTCAGAAAAGCAACATTAAGCAAAGTGGAGGAAGAAGGCAAAGAGCTCATAAGCAGAGGAGATGCAAAGCAGAAGGAAAATATTGGAGAAGAAAAGGAATTTTGAATTGAGGCTTCTCAGAAGCCGCCTGTAGCGTTGATAAAACTGGGTGGCAGTGGAAAATGGGCTTCAAAGTGCAAGGGTGGAGCGCTGGGAAAAACCTGAGCTGGAGAATTGACCTGCTTCCTTACTGCCATTTAGAAATTCAGATTATTTTGTTACCTTCTATTAGAAATTCACATGGACACAATTAACCACGGTTCCGATGAAAACCAAAAGTGTTTGCTGTTCTTGGAACCGGCTTGCAAACTTCTTGCTTTTTTCCCCAGGTGGAATCAGCAAACAACATTTTTCTCTCTCTCTTTTTTTGCCTCCGCTGTTTTTTTCCTTTGCGTTTTCTGCTCTCTGCCAAGTAAGCCTGGTCGAGAGGCACGACCAGCGCAAGATTGCCTACCCAGCTTTCCAGCTAGGATCTGAGCGAGCCCGATCCCGGTCCCGGCTTACGCCGCGGTGACTGACGATTTGCAGGATGCTTGTGTCCACGGTGCGCGCAGAAAGCCTCGCCGGCCCTTTTCAGGTGCGCCGTTCCCTTCTTGGCAGACAGGTGGCGCCGGTCTTCCACGGCTAATTCCCCAACCCGGTTAAAGGAAGGACGCAGTTCACACAAACAAACATCAACACGCACCGAGGGGGGTAGATTGGACAAAGACGAGGGGTGAGCAAGGACCCACAACATTTCCGCTCCTGGATCCTCCTCCCTTCCATCTTCTAGCCCCCCCCCAATTAGGATCTTGGTCTCCTCCCCCACCACCCGTCATCCCAATCCACAAGATGCTCGACACCCCCTGGGAACGTTTGCAGCTGAGGCTCCCGTTTCCCTGCTTCCAGCCATCTGTTCTGCTTTCACCGTCTTGCCTGTTCTTCTCTTTTCAATCCCTGGCCCGATCTGACCCCCCCTGCTCTATTCCCCTTCCTCCCCGGGCAAGGCTCGGTGGAAGAGGGGAGCTGCAACCGCATTTCCCCCCTGCTGCTTTTCTTAGCTGGGGTTCCTCTCAGTGTCCACGTGGAGAAGGCAGCTGGACATTGAAGGCTGCATCTTGCATCTTCCTCCGTCTCCTGCTTTCTTCACTCGCCCCTTTCCTGATTTCTCCATCCCATGGTTGAGTGTCAGGTGTGAACTCAAGGAAGCACATTTTGCAAGGCTTTTAGGTCAAGCCTGTGCCCCCTACAACTTTCACCCCCCCCGAGTACCTCAAAGGACCCCTGCCCTCTGGAGAGGTGCAGTGCATGCACAGGAATGGTGGGTGGGGTAGAGGGTCTTCACACTCCCCCCGCAGGGCTTTCTCTGCAGATTCCAGGATCTGGTTCCTCTCGATCCCCTCTTTCAGACCCCCTGCCTGGTTCTTGGGCGACAGATCTCCGTGCCTCGGGTGGGTGGGGGAGCCGGGAGAAATTGGATGCAGGGGCTCGGCTGAGCCTGAAGCCCAGCTGTTCTTATTTATTTGTTTGTCTGAGTGGTTTTAATTCCACCTTTACTGCTTCATAAGTAACTCAAGGTGGTGAAGATACAGGACGTGATATTCCTTCCTCCTCTTGTTTTGCTCACAAGCACCACCCTGTGAGGTGGCTTGGGCTAAGCTCCTTGTTATTCACATGCACACACGCAAAGCCCCCTTTCCTGTCCTGGCTTTCCAGCTTTCAGCTACCTTTGGGGGTAGACTGCCACTGGAGAAGGAGGTTTGAGTCTGAACTGCATACAGCTGTTAACGCGATCCGCTCAATAAATTCTTTGCGAGCAACCATTGCACTCCAACGGGGCCAGGGGTTGTTCTCCTAAAGAACTTTATTGTTTCCTCCTGTCTGTCTCTCCTCTTTTCGGTTCCTCGCTAAGCTGAAACAGGCCCTGGATTCGGCAGAGAGCGCTTCGTTTCAGGATTCAGCTGAGCAGCACCTTTTTTAAAAGACAGCTTCTAGTCCTCATCGTGCCTTGAAAAATGGCGTGCTCGCATCAGTGAGGAGCTGAGTCTGGGGGTGCAGAGGTGGCTTTTCTCGAAAACAAACCCTGATGTTTTCCATAGCGGGTGCATTTGCTTCTGTCCAGGTGGCACCTAGCCACACACACACACAAGCTGAAGAAAAACATCACAGGAAATCAGCACATGCATGGCTAAACACACACTTTGGGCAAGAATGTGGTCTGGAAATGGCTCTCCTTCTCTGCTTGCTTTTTCCTTTTCTGCTGTTGCTGCCTCCTGCACCCCACGCAAGGGGGTCCAATCCCCATCTTTTTCCAACTGCGGTTTCTCCGTTTTAAACCCTGGCAAGGCATATGGGCTGTCCCTCCTGCTCTTTGAGGTGGGGGGCGGTCATCCTGCCCAACTTTGCTCCGAGGGAGGACAATGGCTGAGAAAATACCTCCTGCTGTGGGGTGCCTGGGGGGCGTGGAGAATTAATTCTGCCTTTCCCACACTGTCAACCCATTTTCCTTCTGCAGGTCTGGTCTATTTTTATGTCCCTCGGTCCCCCTTTGCCTCTTCCTGATGATCCGACTGCCCAGAAAATATGCTGAGCCAGCACCCAGGAAGAGGGCTCTTTCTCCAAAAGACCCAGGCCAGGCCTGACCTTTGACCTCTTCTCCCCCCACCACACCCAACATCTCTTCCATTCCTCCTTTCCTTTCTCCAGGTCTGCTAGTCCTAATCCAAGCCGCCTCAAAGTGCTGGATTTGAATGTCCTTTCTTCTATGGAGACCTCAACAAGAATTGGGGTGAGGTGGGGAGATCTTATGCTTAATTTATGCTTGAATTCACCCCCCTTGGCCTCTCTTTCTGCTTGATGGCCCAGTCAGACCCCCTCCCCAAATCAAAACCACATCCTGAACTTCCCGAGGGAAAAACGGGAAGCATCCTCTGCTTGGAAGACTCGGCAGACAGTGAACCCCACTTTTGAGATCCTCAGCATCTCCCCTACTTCCAGGCCCAGATTTTCCAGCCTCTCTTCCCAAGCCAAGAGCTCAAATCCCCCACCTGGCAGGTTAATGACACTATTTAAATTCCCTCAAATAATTGCAGCCAGTTAATTAAACCTCGATCGATTGTTAAAAGCAGACCAATAATGAATATTCCAGCAGCCTTGCTGGGCATTGATGAGTGTGACTCATAGGGTGACTCATAGGGTTCCCCCATTGCTGTTATCCTGGTGACCCCCAGGCTTTGGAGCCTGACTTGTGACCCCTGAGGACCCGATCTTCTGACTCTGCTGGGGTCCCAGCAACTACAAGATTTCTTCCTCAATTTCCTAATACCCTACTCCTGTTTTGGGGAGGTGGGATCAATTCTTTCCTCTGCCATCCTTTTTTTTGGACCTCCCACCCAACTACAGAAAAAAAAACACTCCTGTTTCATTCTGCCTGGTGTAAACTCCCCTATCAATGATTTAAAATGAACCCCAGTTAGAAATTCACAAATTTGCTCGTTGGGAATATTTCAGGGAGCAAAACAAACCAACACATTAGGGTGGGGAGGAGGGAGGAAGAGAAGGGGGGACATCCTGGGGGGTCCCCCTGTTCCAAATTCCTGTCTATGGGACAGATCAGGGGAAAAAAGATACTGGCCACAGATCCCGTTTGTCCCCATCTCTTTTTCTGAGCTGGTGCCCCAAATTTGCAACCAGGCCAAATTTCTGCCTCCTTCGCCACTTCTGGTCCCAAAAATACAAGAGCTCATTAAAATGCAATTGCAGTTAAACAATTTGAGGGGGGGTGAGTGTTGGGGGGAGAAAAGAAGCGCCAGTAAGAGTAGGAAAATTGGAAGCCTTTAATTTTGGGTATTTTCTATCCAGTCAGATTTTCTTCTCTTGCAAGGGAATTCACCTAATGCATCTCCGATGTGGAGATGTTACTGAGCACATGGTGTGCGATCTGTACATGCCCAGAGGTGGCCTCCATTTTCCAGTTTTGGGAGGATGTTCCTGAATCATTTGCTTTGATCCCCAAAATCCTTCCAGGGTTCAGCCTGGCACAAGAGAAACCTGGCAGCCCATGTTTCTGAAGGTGTTGAAAGGTGTTGATACAGAGATTTTGAAAGGGATTTTTAGGGGAAACCCTGGGAGGAAATGGGTTCAGAATGGGGGGGAGGGTTTCCTCTGGTTGGGGAGAGTTGTTTCTTGCAGGGAGAGGGCCCTATAACCCCTCCAGAAGAAAAAGAGGGTAACTGGTTTGTCTATTGCTAGGGCAAAGCTGGGGGGGATCAGTGGGTCAGAATCCATCCAGCCAAGGTGGGGTAGGAAGAAGACAGAAACTGAAGTGGCACAACTGATGTTTTAAGTGGATAATGGGGTGCAAGATGGAGCTACTGAGGGGCTGAAGGAAAGGGGGGGGTGGAAGGAGATTCCTGGGGAGGGTGGGAAGAAGTAGGGTAGAGTCCCAGTGAGAGTCCCAAGGAATGTGGGGAGGAGAGCCCAGGAGGTTAGGAGAGCCCAGGAGGTTAGGAATTATGGGGAGGGGTTACTCAGGGTCGGGAAAGGTGTTGTCGCAGTGCCAGGCATGGGGAGGGGGGGTTGTTCCTTTTCTCCCAGCCTGAATTTTGGCTCAGGCACCTCTATGCACTCCCCCCCCGGCAGAAGGGGGGAGAAAGGGGAGGGG
>JANHZU010007176.1:17718-30371 GCA_032468055.1 Acrochordus granulatus
AAAGGTAATAAAAGTATCTATTTCAGTCATTGCTGCTGAAATAAACAGTACTAAGTTGATGGACCAAGTCTGCCTTTGCTGAGTTAGGTAGATCAAAGCAATTCATTATATTGTCTCTCCCTTGAATTTGAGCATGAGATAATATATATATATAACTGAGAATGATTATGCCAGGGATTTCAAATGTTAGGCTCTGAAAATGGAAAAGCTAGGTTAGGAACGTAATGGTTCCTTTGAAGCTAAATATTTTAATTGTACAACTTTAAAAATCTTGTGTGAGAGAAAAAAAGCTGATGATAGGAACTTTATATCTCCATTATTGGTTGTAATACTAATGCTATGGTCCCAAGCTCTTATTTTCTGTAGATCAGGTCCTGAGATTGAATGTTTAGTGTCTATTTTTTTATATTTGAAGAGATTATTTGCAAAGAAATACTTTGCTCAAAATGATTAGAAATAGTGTAGATTGTTTACCAAAGGCCAAGAGATAATTGCAGAATTATCTGTTAAATGTTATAAAATAACAGAAATTGCATTGGCTATTTCAAAATAAAGGCTTAAAAGTACAATATTATATTTAATTACCTAGATATTAATCCACTCATTTTGTCAATCATATACTTAGTCAAGTGAATGTGTATTTGCCTCTATATATTGACAAGTACACTTATATTTCCTATTGTTCAAATTATAAATAAAACAGGAAATAATAGATGTAAAAGATGTAATGTTATGCAAGTGTCAAACAATTTTGATAATATTGGAATGGATCCAAGAAATGTTTTTCCGTTATAAGAGAAATAACTATCACATTTGGAAGAAGACTGGATCATAAATGAAGATCTCAGTCTTGTTCTTAGATGACAAAGAATATCTAACATCTATTCATAAACCATAAAGGAAAGCAGAAAGAAAATTTCTTTCTTTAATCTGTCTTGGCAATCTCAATACTAGAAAAGCTTTTCATTGATCTAGGAGATTGTTGTAATTTGGCAGAATGTCAGCCATTCTCCAACACTTGAAAAGCATTTGCTGATGTATACCTCTGTATCATTTAGCATCCCAGTAGGGCAGTCAAAATAAGATCTGAGGTGATTACCAATTAATTAACATTGGATATGCTACTTTTGTCAATTAAAATAACTATTGAAATTAAATGTACTTCAAAGTTTCAAAAAAAATTAACTGTGCAGAAGAATTTAGGATTTTCTAGATATTTTTGGATTACAACTTCCATTACCTTTGATCATTGGGCTTCAGGGCACTTCCATGGTACACTCTTAAGCTTCTCCAGTCTGATACTGATGCTAGCTGGACTCAAGAGGCTTAAGACAAGTCTGTTTAGAATGCTTTAGAGGTGTCATGTAAGTCCAGATTGCAGTTTTATAACAAAGCAATCTGGCAATGCTCAGAAATACATGGGGAGTCTGACAAGCAGCCTCCCAGATTCACATTAAGTTTACATATAAAAAAGGATGAAATATTTTTCTGTTGCCCTATACTATTTTGCCCAAACTCTGTACATGTTATTCCTGTCCCCTTTCAAGTACAAATGATATGCATTGTCTCATAATAAAAAATATTCAATGTTCTTCCTTCTATTATCAGTTGAATTACTCTTGTTTGCCCATTTGCTGAATGCCTTCTGAATTAAAATAACATCTGTCAAATGTACCAACCTCTCTATTTATCCACTTTCTCTGCCTTCTCAGCCAAAGACCAAAACAAGCCAGGTTGAATTATATCTCTTAATTAATTTCCTTCTCTTACCCCTCCTCCTTATAAGTTACTTATTTAAGACCTCCAAAGTGGACTACTATGTTTGTGAAATAATATGTGGCAAGAAATCCAAACTTGTGTTGTAAGATTGCCAGTCAATTGGTGGGGAGGAAAAAGGAAGGGGGAGGGTGATGTCAGGGAAATGATAGAGAAGAATAATTGCTAAATTGAACAAGAAGAGCATTTGGCTTTTAAATAGTGCATCTTATTTAAATGTAAGGTGGTCACTCTAACAGCAAATGTCCATAAGGTCCAAATGAAAATAGAGCATTAAGAAATTAATATGCATTAATAAGAGTAACTGTATGTGAACTTCAGATCAACATTCTTTCAATCCTATCATTTGCAAGATGAGATGGGTAAATTTATCGCTGTAGCAAAGATTTAATGTCTTTATCTGACCCTTTATATTTTTTGTACTTCACTGAAAAAAGTCCACATAGTCCCCATGTTATGTAGTTCAAATAACGAAATCCAAAAGCTGAAAATAGGATTGGGAGAACCTTATTACTCAGAATGCTCCAAAGTCATATTTCATGTTGTGCAATCTTTAACAATATGCCTCTGGCATTCAAAAATTGCCACTGTTTTCTTTTTTTCTCATTTAGTCTGCTTAAATCAGTCCAACCTCATGGCCAACATACTGCTTCCTTTGGACTAACCTTAATAGAAATGATCATGTTTCTTATTTATTTATTGCAGTTTATTATTCAATTTCCTTAGATCATACAGGGTTTCAGAAATGGCTGTTTAAACAGCAGAGACTTGTTTCAAGTTATGCAGCTTTTCTTATACTGGATAGAGGCCTTTGTCCTGTTGTTCTCCAAGATCAAGATCATGAAATCAGGTTTCATCTTAAAAGACTTCACAAAGCCCATATTTTTTTTCTGTTGTTTATAGTTCTAACAGCTATTCCACATGAACCCACATCACAAAACATATCATAAGCAATTTATTTTAGATCCTTTCCAGAATACTTTTATTGTTGAATATTAAATTTATTTTTGAGTAAATTTCTTTGTAAAACTTGATTGGGCAAAAGCAAAATGTTATTATGCAGACTGAATGTACACTTCACCAGTTAGAATACTGAGGAAGCTTTTGAGCTGCCTGAGGAAAAGAAGTTGCTATTATTTTTAAATCAATCTCTCTTATTAGTTTGGCTTTTTCATTTAGTTTGCCTCATTGAATGAACATGACCAAATCCATCCATTTAAGGAATGGCAGATTTTATTTGGTTTAGAAGTTAAAACAGCCACAGATCCCACAGTAACAGATCTGGGTTTTCAAAATACAGTTCTCTGGCAGCAGAACAGATCAGAGGAAGGCTTGGGAGAAAGACATATAAATCCAGGATATAGAAGAGAAGAGGATATATATTTTCTTAGCTTGACCTGGTCACTACGCAACGTAAATGAAAACAGTACTCAATTATCTGTACTCAGGATGATCCCTGCTCTCTTTTCATGCTTTGAAAGACAAATTAACCCTCCATTTACTTCTTGGTATGATCTCCTACCATTGCTATTCCACTACTGAGAGCTTGGACAACAGATTCTTCTGGCATGCAATTTACACCAGATATTGTCTATTAAAGAACATTGGATCAGGTGTGTTCCCAAATTCTCCCACACATTTTTTTTTGAGCAGACTCAAACATAAACAGATATCAAACATAGCGTACATACGTAATACATATGTATGTATGCTAGAGGTACACTATTTCAGTAATGGGCTTTGAACTGCCACTCATGCAGTTTTAAAAGAGTTGCGTTCATTCACCAGAGTTTTGTTAGGAAGCTTAACAGTTTGATAAGAAAAAATAGTTGTATTCAGAACTCTGTGTTTTGCTCTAGTTTTTCTCACCATAATAGACTATGCACCTTACTGGATCAGTAAAGAATACAGTATTCTGTTTGTTGTGTGCCAGGTGGTAATTTTACAAAATAGTCTCTTACAATTTCCCAGACTATTTCTGTTGAAAACCTATTATTTCTGTCTTGAGGAAATTCAGTTGGGTGGAAAGCAGACTGACAGCAGACAAGTATCAGTATGATACATTGGCAAACTTTCAGATAATTTTTACCTGCTTGCTATTTCATAGAAAGATCTGTGTTGCAGGTACACATGTACCTTCAAGAATGAAGGCAAATTTTCTTAGTGGCAAACTCTCTTTACACTTTCCTTGCATGAAACCAAATTGAATCAATTTTGTTGGCCATGTCAGTGCCAGATGAGTTAAATGCTAACTCCCTGTGTACTTACTGTAGTTGAAAAATATGGATAATAGATAAAAGTTGGAAGTTGTTGGCAATAGAATTAACCCTAGCATGAAGTTGTACTTTGATAGAATCTTCAAATTATAGGTAAACTTCACTGGTGATGCAAACAGATATTAGTAATAAATCAAATGGGAAAAAGTCATATGTTGCATGCATTTCTTTTTCTATTCCTTTCTTTTATGTTTCTAAAACACTATGTTAAATGCCAGTCGTGTTGATTATGTGTAGGTCCATCTGTAGCCTGCAGGGACAAATGTACCTACAATGAGTTCCAGGTATCTTTTGTTTAAGAATTATAAATATTTTGTCTTGTGAAAATGTTGGAAGCTTTATTTTTCCCCAAGCAAATGTAAAGCAACCAGTCCAAGAGAAAAGAGATAGATTTAGAAGTATGTTAGGGTTACCTATAATTTTGCCACATCACTGTTTTTAGATTTTGGATGAAGACTAAATTTTACTCAATCTCTTCTAGGTATCAGATTCTACCTATTGATGTTATTATATTAATAAAATTTATTAATATAGTAACATCTAGGTATTTCTTAAAATGAGGGTAATATAGTACCTAAGTAATACTTTCACTGCAGCATGACAGTTATTTTATTATTTAAAAAAATCAAATTTACACATTCATCTCTTTGCCAAAACTTTTTTTTTCCTACAGGAAGTTTTACAAGAAAAACTTTCTCAGTGATTTTATGGAACTACTAGGGATTCACAAAAGAAGGATCTTCCTTCTTTTTAAGTTTTATCTTTTTAAAACTCTTGCCCCATGAGATGCATACAAATGGAAAGGAAATATTGTTATCCTCCTTGCTTGTCTAAATCAACTTATATGCTTCCTAATTCTGCCACATATTCTATGGAAAGAATATATTGATTGTCAATATATTTTTTGCAAACTCTATATTTTTAAAATTAAAATATTGATTTTCATCCCTAATTTTCAGTACTTAATTGAGGCAATTATATAGATTATTTTAATTTCATGAGAATTAAAGATAGAAGAGTAACAGAAAGATTTGCTGGTAAATAGTACACTGATTTTATATCCCCATTATTGGTAAATATATATTTTTATCATCTCGGTTTGTATTGTCATTTATTTGTTGGACTTTCTACATCCTCAGAAATATGTTAAATATTATTCCAGTTATGTAAATATACAAATGCAGTCTTATTTTAACTATGTCAAGCACTAAAAAAGATTTCAGCCATACTGTTTTAGAAAAAAGGGGGAAATTACACACTGGGATGGAATTGTTGGTTTTATTCCCTTTAGCTTTCAAAGTCCAATGGAGGCTCATCCTCAGAAGGAACAAAATGACCAAACACTGTACTGTACTGGAATATCAAAATGAATAACATAAAATTAGTTTTTCTCCATCTATATATAGACGTCCCCAATGGTTTTTGTGTCTGTGTGCTTTTTGCTTTCCCTGCCTTAACCCAGTATTTTTGCTCTTATTCTATCAGTTCTTTGAGCATCTGTAATCCTCCTCTGTTAACTAGACTGATGTCAGTGTGAAGGAGGTGGAATGGCAGGTGCCGTCCGCCAACCCTCTGTCTATGCTAGAGTGAGACACATCTACTTAATAAGATTTAAGTTGGTGGCCCCTTTCTTGCCATTGGCTCAGGCTGTTTGTTTCTTTATCCCAGGGGGAGGGAGAGGGAAGAAGAAAGGAGAAGGAATGCAAACCGCACTGGCTGTGCATTATTTTTGCTTTTCTCAAAGAGAGAAAGAAAGGGGAGGGAGAAGACACAATCACTGCACAGCTGCTGACCTCCTCTCCAAAGTTGGAAAAGAAAGGGAGGTGAAAATCTTCTGGATCATTCAATATACGAATGTGGCTTGCAAAAGCCACTTATGCTGCCACTATTGGGAGGGGGTAGTGAAATACATGTTTCTTCAAAGCTCAGGTTTCAGACTATGGGTGTAGCTGATTAGTATCTATTATCTCCATGATTTATTACAGCGTAGAAACAGAGAAAAAAATGGGGGGTGTCTCTGGTAGAGGTGGATTGTTTGGCATGCTGACATTTTCTCATCTGGTCTTTCATGGATTGTTGATACCAGCAGAAGGGGAGAGAGATAATATTTGCAGTGTTTAATACCACCATTTATTGTAAAAGTTTTTACTCCCATTTTTGCTGGGATATGTTCCAGCAAAGTGGATGTTTTGCAATTCCAAACATCTGTTCAGGGCCAATTTACCAGTTTCCCAATTTACCAGTTTCTTTCTCTCCATCTCCACTCTGTAAGAAATCATGGGAATAATAGACACTAACCAACTCCACCCATAGTCTGCAACCTGAGCTTTATCCCTGGGGATAAAGAAATGGACAGCCTGAGCCAATGACAAAAATGGGGGCCCCCAACTTAGATCTCTTATGAGATTATCACATAAGATAATGTGTCTCACTCTAGCATAGACAGTCGGTTGGCAGTCAGCACCTGCATTTCCACTTCTGCCACACTCACATCAGTCTAGTTAATTAGGGAGGATTACAGGTGCAAAAAGAACTAACTGATAGCATAAGAGCAAAAATACTAGGTTAAGGAAGAGAAAGCAAAAAATACACAAAAAAACGGGGGGCACGTCTATACGTAGATGGAGAAAAACTAATTTTATATTATTCATCTTTGTATTCCAGTATGGTATATGGTCATTTTGTTCCTTTTGAGGCTTTAGCCCCCCTTGGGGTGTGAAAGCTAGAGGGAATAAAACCATCAATTCCATCCTGGTATGTGATTTTCCTCTTACTGAACAAGAACCCAGGAGCCGCATCTTCATTTGCATAGCAAAAAGTTTTAGAAACAGCCTTTCAGAAATGAATAAATGGTTAGAATGCAAAAGATCCACTGAAAGAAGAGTTCCTTTCATCTAAGGAAGCTGATACCTAAACTGATTTAAATCTCTTCTTTACTGCAAAGTAATCATTACTGTATTCATCTTCTCCCTCAACACAGTCATAAATATGGGATGAGCAGAACTGTATTTAATTATATACACAAGGTAAAGTCATAGCTGCCAGTTCTTTAGCTGGTATTGACCTTCATTCATGCTGGGTTCTTCCCAAGAACCTAGGATGCCGAAATGTATTAGCATATATATGCAGATCCAAGCAGACTAGCCTTTTGTAATTGACAAATGGAAATTTTGCCCTGATTTCCTTAGTGCTGTCTATTGGTTTAGTATAGCACTCAGTGTATCGATAACTACCTGGGACCACAATGGCCAATTTTTGCCATAATTTTTCAATTTTTATTTTCAGATCTTGATACTTTGTGACATTCTCCAATTTTTTATCTACTATTCTACTATGTACCTACATATTGGCAAACCATGTATTGCCATCTCAATTTTTCACACTTTTTTCTTTTCAATCACAATTGTATCTGGGGTATTATGAGCCAAGACTATCATTCTGTATTTGGAACTTCCAGAATATTTTAATTTGCTCATTTTTCATCTACTTTTTTAACTATAAGTTCCCACAAATTTTTCATTACTAATACATGATAACTTTCACAGATGTTCCAGTGAATCATTTTGGCAACTGTGTTATACCATAGTTTATAATCAGTTTCTGGGTTCTTCTTGCATGAGCTGAATATATGATCTACTGTTTTGTTTTGTTTTTTTTCTGTTCTTTGCACAATCTACACATTGAATTATTTGTAGATTTTTCAATTCTGGTCTTGATTACATTAGTTCAAATGACTTGCTCTTGTGCAGCCAAAATCAAACTTTCAATTTCTTTCTTTTTAATGTTCCAGTTATAAGGCATGGCCAGGTTTTATCTACTTTCCTGTCAATCTTTTGTAGACATTGACCATGTAATAATTATTATTTCACAGTTATTACTCAGAAAGTAAACAGGAACATTTCTTGCAAGTCAATCCTTTATCTGTTTTTCTATGGGGACAGCTAACCACATTTAGAATCTGTGTATGTGCATTTAGAATCTTAAAGCACCAGTCCCCAGAAGTATTAATCTAGCAAAACTTTCAGTGAAATTGAAACGTGCATCAGTGTTTGGCGTGAAAAGGACAATCGCTAGTTTCAGTAAATGGATTGGGACACAATTCTGATTGCATTCTATTGGAGCAAACATATTTATAGATTAGGTTGTAGATGAACTAAAAATGCATGATTTTATGTACATCTTTTCTGTTGAAACTTAAAGTACCTGCATAAGACATTCTCAAGAGATGATAGAGGTTCTGCAGTAAGATGTCTTGCCTGTGCTGTTGGACTTAAGTATTAATATTTAGGATTAAAGTAAATTGATACAGAAACATTTTAAAACAGTATACTACCTTTCATTCTATATGTGGACAGAGAAGTGTCAATTAGTAGGAAATGCTTCTGAAAAAAATGTTTTCATCCTGTAACCCTTTCTGACATCTCTAAACCTGAAGCAAATTTGCACGTGTTGAAGTGTGCAAAAGGATTGTAAAATGAAGATAATGGTGTACACTTGACCTCTGGTGCATGGTTTGCTCAACTAGAATTGCAAATGATCTAGTGTACATGTTGGCAGTTAAGACACCCTTGATATTATGGTGTTAAAAGAATGTGAATATATAGTAGGTCATGACTTGTTACTGCCAATCAAGGTTATTTGTGGTTACCACTCTGGCAGCTTTGGTATTCATGATTTCTCTAATAAAATATTGTAAATGTGAAATATAGATAAATAAGCAGTCAATGGTAAAGTCTATTTGAGACTATTAAATAAACTGCTGTTAATGCTGAAAAACCACCCTGGAAGAATTTACTTTGGTTCCACTGTTAGTACTTGTTAACTTTTATGGATGTTGAAGTAGCTGAATTTCTAAAATGTATATGTCTGTCATTGATTTAGTAACAGAGAAAACCTTATCTTTTTATTTCATACCTAACTTACTGAGCCCGTGTGTCATTGTGTGGAGATATGATTTGCAAGGGGACTACACAAGGCAGAGGCCTGGAGCAAATCTTCATCTTATATTTCATCTATAACGTGACATAGATGGTCATATTAACAAAATGACAGCAATACAACTACTACAATGTGGTGTAAGGAAGAATTATAACTATCAATTATAGAATATAGGTTTTCTTTGAAAAGCCAGTGAATGGCAATAGGATGTGGGTAATAGGAAAGTTCTAACCCTGAAATATAAAAAGGCAGAGATATTGAGTCAAAATAATATTAACTAAAATGGACAAATATTTTATGTAGTTTCTTATCTTATTATCAGGAACTCGGTTGTTGTTTGTTGTTGTTATTGTTGCTGTTTCCTTTCAAGGCATGATATGGGCTGTAAAAGATATTTCAGCAACTTTTAAACTGTTAATATGGTATAGTGCTCAGGCTGTAGTACTAGTAACTTTTTTCACGTTTGTAACTAAGCACATTATTCGATACACAATACAGTCTATATGTAGATACTATATATAAAGTATAAATATTTATTATAGGTAATAAAATATGTGACATATTAAAATTAACTAAAATGTACAATTGAAAAATTTAAATATATTCCAACTCAACATGACTACTTTCATAAGATATTGGCAATCTTAATAATGATCTCTCTCTCTCTCTCTGTTCAAGTGTAGCATAACTAATTACTTATTTATTTATCTATAGCTGCCATCTCATGAATGTGACTCTGGGCAGAATATACACCATAAATCTTTTTTTCTAGGGAAATCTCATAGTCCCAGCTGGTTGTAAATGGTGCTGTGAGGGACTGATTCTTTGATCCACTCAAACAGGTTTGATATTTTGTGCTGAATACAAACTATTTTGCAGCTAATTGTTTGCTCAGGACCAGAATTGCCAGACTCAAGTCAGTACTTAAAATTTATTAGTTGCTTTCTAGCCAATCTTTCTCAGTCAGTTTTCCTCAGCATTCCATAATATTGTTCTTGAATACTTGGTCCACCCCGTGTTAAAATGAATGTATTATGGATACTTTTCCCTGCCAGCTATTTTTGGTAGAAAACAAATGAAGCCAGGAGAATATACCAATAACTTTTCTTAACTTGTTGCATATTAAAACTATAAGGACAGCACTTAGGTTTGGTCTTTTTACTGAAAAACAGAGAAATACATTTTAATGAAGCCTTGAAGATGATCCCAATGTGTTACAAGGTGATATAGGTGAGTTTTGTTTGAAAAACAGTTTGGTTTTACAAAATAATTAAAAGATGATTGTCACACAACAAGACAAATTCAAGTACTTAGAATAGCTTTTAAGAGAAAGATATTTGATATAAAGATAGTAACAAGAAGCAATTTTAATATTTACTAGAAAACCCTGTGAGCTTTTGGTCATAATTTGAGAGAAAAGTACTGTAGGGTTGTGATCACAATGAACATGGTTTTTTAGGTTGACCATATTTGTTTTTCTGCCTTAATGCTGAACAGTCCTGTGATCATTTAAGAAGAGTCTATTTTATAAACAAACAATAACTGTTTTAATTAACTTAAATTAAAGTTAATAATCAATAATCAAACTTATTATTTATTCCAATCAATAATAAGTCAATATTTACTTACCTAAACAGATAAACAGAAAGACCATGGACAAAAAAGCAGTGGGAGCAGGAATGACTTCTGACTTCCAGCCTGCTTCCCCATTAACTCATGTACAATGGCCACAGCTTTGTGAATAAAACTGGTCAGAACTTTGTGGAAATCTCAGTTCCATAGGAGAAAAAGATCCCAGATTTTTTACTCATTCTTTTTTTTTTAAAAAATATAAATTTTCAACAACATAAAAAAACAAAAAAGACAACAAAATACTACATAAAATACACAGTAAAACAGCACTTAATAGCAAATAAAACAATATTTACAATATAACATGTTACAAAAAGAAAGAGAAGGGAAGAGAGGAGAAAGGGAAAAAGAAAAAAAGGAGGAAGAAACCCTCACTCATACAACATTCCTTAATTTTGTATGTATATCTTTCCACAACACACGTTCCACTCTTGCATTCTAATCTAATTAGTAGATTAATTATATATAATTAGTAGATTAATTATATACAGTTCATTTCTAACCATAATATGCAAGTTGGTTCAAATTATAAATTACATATCTGTTATACACTTTTCTTTTTCCTCCTATTACACATTCCCATTCCATTAACCTACTGATTAACATATCAATATCTTATTCATTTCCAATCACATTTTACACAATATTTCTTATAACTTTAAATTTAACTTCTTAGTCATTTAGTCCATCAACAAAAATTTATTTTGTAAATTTCTTCAGCAGAAAGTCTCAGAATGGCTTCCAAACATCACAAAATATCTTTGAGTTATTATCCTTCATAAGAGCCATCAGTATTTCCATCTTGGTCAAATCAATGACTTCTATAAGCCAGTCATCCACCATGGGAACCCTCTCTTCCTTCCACACTCCTTCCACATTCTGCCATATATCAATTTTGCTGCAGATACATATATATTAATTTTGCCGCAGATACATATATAAAAACAACTCACTATATTGTTTCTCAAACCGTTTATCCATTAAACCTAAAAGAAAAGCTTCAGGTTTCATTAGTACATTACATTTATTATTTTATTTATTTTTGCATAACCTGGATTATATTTAACCAATATTTTTTAAGTTATTTACTTGTCCATCACATATAATAAAATGTATCTGGAGATTGGGCACATTTCCAGCACTTATTAGATGATCCATTGTACATCTTGTTTCATCAGTCAGGAAATAGATGCCATCTGTACATCATTTTATAAAAGTTCTCTTTAAGACCATAATTCAAAGTAAATTTTACTCCAATGGATTATGTATGCTCCCATTATTCTAGAGTAATATTATAACCAAAGTTTTTGGCCCATTTAATCATATACTCCTTGACATATTCATCTGTAAGATTCAATTTCAACAGCAATTGAAAATTACGTTTTTGCAATTAAATGATCATAATGAATACATACATTTGTTCCAACTCCAGGTTTTCTTGAGCAAAAACATAACTTTTTTTTATCCAATCGAAACCTTTCAAAAATGTGATTGAAAGTAAACCAATACATGTGAAACTTTTATTTACAATTTATTGACTTTAATTTACTGAAAGTTCTCCATCAAACAAAAGTTAAAATATCTGCATGTTTTTTGGTCGTCTCCATCCTATAAAAAGCTTCATGTGGAGCTTTTTGTGGCCTTCATAAGGCCACAAGAGAATCTTCAGCAGCAAAATCACTTTATACCTATTCCATGCTCTGATGAGAATATGCCTAACATAATTCATTCTGGAAGAACGCTCTTAAATCAAAATGCTTTTATGCCAAAGCAAATTTTTTTCATAGGAGACAATATAAAGTCAGATGATCCATTCCATGTACCCAAAAATATTCATTAAAAAACACTTTCAATGGTATTTTATGTAGAAATGATTGTCCCTGATATCTGAAACAAGTAACAATGATTAATATACAATAGAAAGTAGAAATAAAACAAATTAACTAGCACTTTAACTTTTATATTAAGATGACATTGGCTTTCATCAATTATCAAGTCTAGGATAACTGCTAACATCTTGCTCCCCTCCTC
>JANHZU010007177.1:0-13628 GCA_032468055.1 Acrochordus granulatus
AGAAACCTCTTTTCTATCTCTGGATTGGCTGCTTCCATCCAATATTCAATCTCCAGACATATTTTGATTCAAGTGGGGACACCTTGCATAAGAGGCCATCAAGTGTGGCATATACAAGGTGGTGCACTGCATAGGCTTGAAACTCCTCAGCCAGATAATCGCAGGGATTGGATGTGAATAGAAGTTCAAGAGTGGAGCTTCCATAAGCCACCTCCTCTACATGGATGACATCAAGCTATATACTAAGAACGAATGGCCAATCAACCAGATTTTATGGTAGTAAACAAGGACCAGATGACAATAGTGGTACAGGTACCATATATCCTGCTCACCTAGTCTGTTGTGACTAAGAGGACAGGCAGAGAAACTTTAAAAACATTTTCTTTTTCTCTTGTATTATGTTTTGTTTTAAATATGCATAAAAAGATAAAGGTTTCCCCTTTCCAGACATGTCCATTTCTAGGGGAGGTGCTCATCTTTTATTCACAGCCAAGGAAGCCAGCATTTGTCTGAAGATACTTCCGTGGTCATGTGGCCAGCATGACTATATTCAAAGAACCACAGAACACTGTTACCTTTCCCACTGGATTAGGCAGTACCTATTTATTTACCTGCATTTTCACATGCTTTCAAACTGCTAGGTTGGCAGGAGCTGGGACAAATAACGGGATCTCACCCCATTACATGAAGCTTGGGCCTCAAATTTGAGCTGCTAATCTTTCAGCCGACAAGCCCAGTATCCTAACTGCTAGGCCACCGGGTCCCTTTAATATGTACAAACAATATTAAACAACAATATAGTGGAGACCTTAAGTATAAAGTTTAGAACAGAAACCTTTATTTTGAATTCTGAAGTAAAGACCAGATTCAAGTGCAGCCCTTGTGTTGAGCCTATCATATTGTCTTTATTTAATAGGTTTATTATTGAAGGTTTCTAGTCCTCTACTAAGTGTCCTTATTTTATTGTTATCCATACTTAACCTACACCCATAATCAACTTTTTCATAAGTCAATATAACATCTAATCTTCAATCTATTGAGTAATTGGGGCTATAAATATATCTTTCTAATGTGGAAGGACAAGTCTCTTTGCAAAAAATGGCACAAAGAATCTGTTTCTCTTGCCATGTATTAAATAAGTATTTTTTTTTAAAAAATATGAAGGTTCAACAGTAATAAATCCTCCTCAGAGTCAGAAGAATACATGTAATATATATTTTCTCTCTCTCTATATATATATACACACACACACATACATACATACAGTACTGTGCAAAAGTCTTAGACCATCATTAGATTTGTTGTTTTAGCAATGGTATAATGACCATATATAATTATGTCTCGGTCTCTTTATTAGAATACAACCAAATACAGGAAATTTCCATGCACTGTTCAAAAACAGGAAAAAGCAGAGAAAACAGCTTCCATAGGCTAAAGTAGTAAGTATTTAGTACTACTTTTGCCTGAAGAAGCCATTTGTTCTGAAAATTGTGTTTGAATTTTGTGTCCATATTTTCTGTTTGAATCTTAATACCGATATCAAAAAATAATTACAGATGGTCATTAAAACTTTGCTAAAATAAATAAAATAAAATAGGTGTTGGCCTAAGACTTTTGCACAGTACTATCTTTCTATCTATCTATCATCTATCTATCTATCTATCTATCTATCTATCTATCTATCTATCATCTATCTTGTATATGTAAATTACTTAGCATTAATCAATCATTGCTATTTAGACTTTTTAGCATCAGAGGAATGAATGGTAAAAGCAGAGAATAATATTCTTTATTTATTATTGCATTTGCATCTCACCATAAGTAAACAATCATCAATGGTTACACTTCCATTCAACCTAGGGAAGATACCATTGTGTAAACAACTGAGACTCCTTCTCACACCATCTATCCATCCATCCATCCATCGATCTGGCAATGCCTCCTAAATAAGAATCAAGATATTGCTTAGAACTATTTCTATATCATAAACTTCAGCACCCTGGCTGCTTTTCTATGCTAAACAATATAAAAAAGGAGATGGCACCGGAGCTTGCTGGGCCCTGATCATACACCTGTTAAATAAACACAGAAGCAGCAGTAGTTGTGGGTGCTGTTCAACCACCATCCATATATGAGCCATGTTTATGTCCACTTGAAGAAATAATAAGGAAGAAGGCAACAGGACACCAGCAAAACATTTATTTGCTATCAATTTCCTGAGAAGTCTAGATTGTTGAGGAAGATGGAAAAAGAGAAGAGAAAGACCAGCAGCAAGACAGATTCAATTACAGCAATGATACGTGAAGGGCCAGGCCAAGATTGTCCTGAAGAAGATGCATTTCCCAAATCAGTTCACCTTACCTTGATTGGAGATAAAGGTGAAATAAGAGTTCACCTTACCTTGATTGCACATAATCAATCAATCATCATCAATCACCAAAAAGGATGCATAAAAAGCTTTCTCGATATAGTTTTGTTATAGTGACATGCTCAAAGAGAAGAAAGTGATCTAGTTCTGATTAAATGCATGAAGAAATACTTTAAGAAAGCTTTTTCTGGATCCAGTTCATCTTTCAATTCTCTGAAGAATTTGTATAGGCTTAAAATAGGTTTAAATCATAAATATTGACGTCTTGTACTTTTTTCTTCTTTTCATGGATGCAGCCTGAGGAGACTCCAATTTCCTTTCCTGTCTGTATCTGGCTAAAATTATTAAGCTTTTTCACTGTCACTACCTTGTTAGTCTATTTATTGGCCTTCTTTCATTAATACTGTTATTTGAGATTTACATACTTTTAGAAATAGTGCTGAGTCTGATATCAACAATGCTTATGTTGGGTTTATATGTTTATTACTTGACAAGACTAATTGCAGAAATTAATTTTGGAGAGACGCTTTGATCATTCATGAACTTAGTTTCCAGGCTAAATTCTATGATTTGATTCATATTTGGGTATGACTGTACAGTTTCTTGTTGAAACTATTATGAAAGTAAAAGAGGCATCATTTGAATCAGACATGCATATAATATTCCAATGTTATAAGCCAATTAGGTATTATTTCTCTTATTCTTACTTCCTGTAAAAGTTAATAAGTTTAATAATTGACTGTAACTATATGAAACTTAAGTCAAAGCAATAATAATTATTTGTTAGATGAATTATACAATTAGACAAGCCAAGATTATTATATTTAGTTGAAATATATTAATAGAAATTTCTGACATCTAATGTAAAGAGAGATACTTCATTAATATTTCTGATTTCCAAATACAAACTGGTAAAGTCCTGGCTTATAACACACCACATTTAACTGTGGTTGAAAATAAGAAAGTGTGGATAATTGATATGGCAATACCAGGATAGTAGAATAGAAGACAAGGACAATTGTCTAGAATATGTGTAAAACTAAAATAGAAGACAAGAAGATCACAAAGTATCAAAGTGTGAAAATAGAAGTAGAAAGATTCCTAGAGAAGTTAGTATTACTTTAAAACATCTTTAGCACATCTTGAAGCTAAACATACAGTCAATTATATCACCTAAACAACTTAACCATTCATTCTTTTTTCTGAGATAAAGTTGAAATTCTTGCTGGGCCCATGAGAACAGGGCTTTACTGGGCATTCTACTTTATGCCTTGTCTCCCATGGCCTCACAGAGAATGAAATATAGTGGTAATAAGAAAGTCCCACCATGATATTTTGCATCAAATGATCATTTCACTACTGCAGATATTATTGGTTCTTCACAAAATGAAACCTCTCAATCATCCTTGTAGAGATAGGAAGGACTTAGAAAACAATCCATGATTCTATATTGCCAGAACCCAAGGTTTATTTTCAAAGAGCTGCTCACCAGAGGGACCCTGTCCATGTGGTCCAAATCCCTTTGGCAGGCAGCACTCTCAAAATTTTGTCTCTGGGGGCTGGCTGAAAAAGGTCCATCTCAATATCCAAGCAAGAATTTGGCATACAGTTTTTGCATTTTATGGGGTATTTGCAGCCAGCTCCCAGAGACTAGAAGACTCCCTCTGTTTTCAGGGGGCTGGCTGCAAATACCTCATGTTTTTTCTGCCAGTCTCCAGAAACCAGAAAGAATCCTCTTGGCAGGCAGCAGTGGCTTGCAATCTTCCCTTCCAGCTTCCCCATTGAGTTTTGATTGCTGAATGGTCATTAAGCAAGGACTACCTGTAGGCTAGTACATTACAATGGCCTAGGCTCTTGAGAAGAACTCAATGCATATGAAGGCCAATACCAGCTAAAGAACTGGCAGCTTGATTTTATGTATTGTATATATAATAATACTATATGTACATAACTCCGCAGTTATTCAGTATTTAAATATAATTTTAAAAAATTAAAAGTCTGTTCAGTATTACCTCCCAATTTGTCAGACAATCTAATTTGTATTAATAGTTCCTGACTAATATTTTTGTCATGTCCTGCAATGCAAAAGGAAGCAATCTGGTAGGCTATTTAGGGACTGTAAGCCATCAACATCACTTACAAATATGCCCAATCAGCATTTTTGGGCATTCTAGAGAATAATGGGAAGATGAAGTACTGTATGTTTTTCTATATAGTGGGCACTGAAGGAGAACGAATAATATGCTAGTTATGTCAACTTTCTCAGTTCTAAAAGGATATAATCATTCCATAGATGGGATCTTCTGATATCCTGCCTCCATAAAGCAGGTAGAAAAGCATTTAAAGGCATCAAGGCCTTTTGAACATCGAAACTTCTAGGTACAGCTAAGATATACTGCTGGCCTTACTATATAACATTTTGATCTTAGAGATCAATAGATTAGGCACCTTATCTAGATTGCATTCCCACTCGATCAGTTTTCAGAATTCTCTGTTTCAATACAAACACAACACACATTTTTATAATCCAAAAGGATTAATGTATAAGTTAGCTGGAACAAATCTTAAGAATGTTGATTTTAGTATGAGTACCTTTTTTCATGTAGACGGAAAACACTCAAAAATTGAGGAGACCATCTGCACAGAAAAAATAGGACAAAATAGCTGGTTTTTAAGAAGAGTTCTTCAGGTATAAGCCTCTAATTTCAGCATGCAAGGTTGCCTGAGGCACATATTGCAGGATTTAAAGTACTAACCTTAAAACTTCAGCCTGAATGCCTTCTAGTGGCCTGAAGACATGGAAGGATCTGAAGTTCATAAAGCATCTTCACTAAAGGGTGGTGATAGTTGTAACTATCACCTTTAGATATTGGGAATTTAAAGCTGTCAGCTGCATTTCCCTGGGCACTTTGAGCAAATATTGCATGTGTCTTTCTCCTATCAAGAAAATGAAATGCCTCTAATATACACCAGGACATTTGGCAAAATTCATATTTTTTTTTATAATTAATATACCAGTTGTTTTTTATGTAAGATCCTCAGGAGATTTCCAAGTTCAGCAGTAGTCCGGGAGAAAAATGACTGCATCATCCAGATACAATAAGATATTAACAAATTTTCCTTGATCTTAGGAGGGTGAAAGCATTCAATTGATCCATCAGTATTAAATGTAACAGTTATATAGTACAGACCCAGAATGTACTCCTACTTAACTCACTTTTGGGTATTGACAGCACTTATTAAATATACCTGCAGGTTGCATCTAACTTTCATTGATGTATTTTCACATAGAGTTCATTTTAAAAACAGCAAGCAGTCAATTATAAAGCTTCCAGCTTTTCCCACAGCTTACTGCCATGAATAGAACTGTATGCTGCCTTAAAAATCAATAAAAGTATACATATTAAACTAATAGAACAGGTAGAATATACGTCTATTGGATATGCTTGTAAGATCAAACCCTGATGTACTCTATAATGGAATGTTCCTTCTAACAACCTCTGTCCCTCTGCTAGAATATTTTCCTGTTCATTTCAGTCTCTCTTATTCCATATGAATCACTAGAATAGAATTTACTCATTATATTAAATCAGCCTCTACTTAGCAGGGTCATCCTTCTCTTGCGAAAGATGGCAACAACGAGTCTAGGTTCTCAGCCTTTAAGGTTATTTATCAATAAAAGAGTATAGCCAAATGGAACCCCATCATTCTAAAGTTCTTGGGTAGGATTGAATCATCTCCATTCCAGTGTGCGCACACACACTCTCATGTGCACCTTTGAGTCAGTGATAACGCAAGGCAACTTCATGGACAAGACCCTGCAGTTTTCTTGGCAACACTTTCTGAACTAGTTTGTCATCTCCTAAGACTTGAAATGGATGGCTAATATTAATATTATTAAGAAGGCACAACAGAGGACGTACTTCCTCTGCCAGCTCAAAGTTCAACCTACCTCAAGAGATGTTGATATATTTCTACAGAGAATAATTGAATCTTTGTACCTCTATATCTGCTTCACTGTGGCAACTATGCAGAACAGGTACAGACTCCAAGGAACAGCCCTGAGTGCAGAAAGAATAATTGCAGCTAGCCTGCCATCCATGGAGGACCTGTATATCGAAAGGGTCAAGAGAAGGGCAGAGAAAATATCTGCAGACCCCTTTCATCTGGACATAAATTGTTTGAACCTCTTCCCTCTGGACAGCACTATGGGGTCCAAAGCATACCAAAACAACCAGACATAGGCACAGTTTTCCCCCATACCATCATTTAGCTGAATACTTAACTCGTGCTATATGACAGGACACAATGATTATTATAGTGCAAAGGATTCTAAATTAATCCAGAAGTACTGTCTAATGTGTATACATACTTATCAATAGATTGTGGTTCTAGTTCTACACTTTCCTGTATTTCCTTTTTCTACTGGATGCACATTTTGGATGTGCACTTTTCTGTTGAATACATAATTTCATTTGTTTATGTCATTATTTTTTTTTATTTACTGTTGTTTGCAAATATACTGAAAGCTGGTGAACTGGAGTCGAATTCCTTGTGTGTCTAATCATGCTTGGACAATAAAGAATCTGAATTAATTTCTTTTAGGGCTTGAAAGAGAGCGACTGGCCCAAAGTCAATTAACTGGTTTTATGCCTAAAGCAGGTCTAGAACTCATAGTCTCCCAGTTTCTAGCTTGGAAGACTTTCCTTAATCAGAGCTGACCCTTAAAGTCTGAACATATACCATTGTTACTGGTCTTGAATTTTATTAAACAGCTGAGAGGTAGGTTGTCCTCTGTCTATACCTGCATATTCAGTTCTCGATATTCTTCAGATTTTATAATACCCACATAAACACTTCTAACAGTAGTGTTTTTAAAATGTTTGTCTGTAGCATTCAAAAATGGCAGACTCTTAATTACTTGCTGCAGGAATCAAGTGCTTTTCGTAATGGCTACTTCTTATATTTGAATAGTTATTTATAATACTCCTTTTGATTGGAAAGCTCCTGTAATCACATTAGATGCTTATTAATGTTAGGCATTTTATTATTTGCAGTAAGTCCTTTTTTTAGCTCTTAATACAATATAAGTTGAACATATCTCTAACTAATGCTGAGAGGCTATATAAATCATTATTCATCTCTCTTTATATTTTTGTAATTACTGCACTAACACATCATAGCTGTTCAGGATTAAACTAATGGATTCTGCAGTATAAGGGAGGCAGATATGCACTAGAGTCATTCTGAAGCTGCATGCTCCTTTCTTCCTCCTCTAGTAAAAAATCATTTAATATGGCAGGTTCTTCTATGAAAGAAGCCTGGGGCCGATGATGTACTGAGTTTGGGAAACGATCATTTATGAACTGGGAAATAATCACGTTAACCTCATAGCAGAGCAGATTATTCATGCCAATGCTCAATAATGTTCCTTTTAGAACCAGCCTAGTAGGTGAATTCCCCTGAATGGTCATTTAACTTTGAGAAATTAAACATACTATCTGGAGTAGGCATAAAAGCACAGCATTTGATTGCATATACTTTAACCCTCTGATCCGTTTCACAGGCGGAAGGACAGTTCTGAAATATAGCATACGATGACTCACTATCAGGTCTTATTCAAGTATTAAAATCGCTAGCCATCATTATGAATGAGCAGGTCCCCCACTCATAAATAGGCCTCCAAATCATCACGAACTGTGAAGATTGCCTTGTTAAAGGAATGTATAAATCACTCAGAGAATATTACAGATAAAATAGAGAGCATCCATCACGCGTCTTGCTTAAATATAGAAGATCTATAAGCCTCACGTTCAGAATGGTGGAAACAGAGCCCAGTCGCTCCCCACCGTCCCTCCTCAGTTTCAACTTCAAGACTGAGCTGAAACCATGCACCGCTATCTCATTACTGGGTAAGATTTCCTGGATCCATCCTACATCACAAGGAGGTACATTGAGAAAGGAATCTTCCTTGCAGCGAGAATGACTTCCCGCAACATCCCAGCTCAAGAGGGAAACCTCACATTCCTTTTTTCCCTTTTCAGTCTGTGACTGTACCCGCGATACGTGGTTTCTTCATTCCGCAGTAATTCAGATCCAAGGCCATTGTAGTATATTAATAGACTACATTAAGGGACTTCATTAAGTCCTCTGCAGGAGAATTAAAGGTTAACTGCTTTTGCAATTCCATCCAGGTTCCCTTCTATGCATATCGTCCTGAAATGAAAAAGTATTTTCTTTTTCTTCTGGTATACAACTTTTATCTAGCTTCAAAGTTTTTTTTTTTATTTCTAGGACTTCCCTCTGCTCCTGATAATGAACCAGAAGTTCCACTCTACAATTAAGCATAACCCATGTATGCCAAATAGGTAACTGGACTAATTGCCAGAATTTTCTCCGGAGGATCTTCTGTTTGTCATTTGCTTTTAATTTAAAAGGCAACTTAGTTTCATCTGTTTTCACCTCTCTATTAGCCTCACCTGTTAAGCCTACAAGCACTTCCTCCCTTCTGAGAAAGTTGTGTTACCAAGGCACGCTGCCCATTACTGGAACTAATCATGTGCTGAGCATACCGTTACCCTTTTCCTTATCATCCTTATACAATCCTGATTTCTGTTTTTATAGGCCTTGATCTGTTCTCTCACTGAGCCAGAGTTATACCTTTTTAATCTGCCATCATTTGCTTGATTCTTCACAATTTATGGGAATTAAATTTTCAGTACTTTAGAGGCAACAGCAGTTATTGCTAATGAGTGCTTTAGTACTTCCAACGTATGCATGATTTCTTTTGGCTCAGGTACAGCAAGGGTTCATAAAAGGTGGATCGGAGTTTTTATTCTTTCATCTTGAGTTCTTTCAATCCTCCGTTCATGAAGGAGGAAGTATTAAGGTATGATGGGAATGAATAGCACCTTTCCTTCATTTTAATTAAAAAGCACCTCTCTGCTGTAAAAGGAAAAACAAGATTACAGTTAAAAGTTAAAAGCTGAATTGAAATTAGGGAAAGCATAGAACTAATATTATTTAATTCCAACATTGTTGAAGTTGGGAATTTTCAAGAAGTCAGGAAGCCCAGGTGTTTGAAGCAGAGGATGCATCTATTTCAAGAGTAACAAACAAAGAAAAATAAAAGTAAAAATTTCCCCTGCCGGTCATGGCTGACTCTAGATGGCAGTGTTCATCTCTGTTTCATAGTCAAACAGCCAGTGTTGTCCAAAGACACTTTCATGGTCATGTGGCCAGCATGACTGTACACCAATGTGCACGTAATGCTGTTTCCTTTCCCCCAAATTAGGTGGTATCTATTTATATACTTGCATTTTTACATGCTTTTGAACTGCTAAGTTGGCAGGAGTGAGGCAGACAAGAGCCTTCCTTGTTACGTGGTGCTTGGGTCTCGAACCTGAGTTGCCAGCCTTCTTACCAACAAGCCCAGCATCTTAACTACTAGGCTGTGCCTCAACAAGCAGATACAAACAAAGAATGAATGGAATGAAAAAACATGGGATAGATTTTTATTTTATTTTTGTGTATAGTGCTAAGTCAGTTTTATGTAATTTCCCTCATTTCAAGGTTGGGAATTTACTTGTACTTTCAAAACATCTATTTTCTCTTGTGGAATCATCTTATAATACCCTTCTTTTCTTATTACACACTAGCTTCATGTTGGTCTCTGCCTAGTTTCTCAAATCATGTAACTTTCTCAAATCATGTAACTTTTAAGATATTCAGACATGCGGGCAGAGAATTCTGGAAGCTGAAGTCCATACATCTTTAAGTTGCCAAGTTTGAAAAGATTGGCTTGAAACATTATATTTTTTTATAAGTGGCTGGCCATCGTTTGACCAGCTCAGTAATTTATCTTTTTCATCAATGAATGTTTGAATTTTGTTTAAAAAAGAGGGTTATATTTTATCTTTCCTTTTTAATTAAAATATTTATTGATCTCTTGTGACATCAGTCTCTCTCTGAAGTGGGAGTGGAAGGAAAAGTGAATTCTATAGACACGTCTATATGTTATATGGTCAACTAGAGGCAGCACAGAAATTGCAATATTTATGATGGTCCTAGAGTGCTCTGTCATGCTGTATGGCAGGTGGATACCACATGAGGTACTCTTTGGAGCTGGTTGATGGCAATAGAAAATGCAAAGTGATAACTGATCATAGCAAGCATTTCTAAAAGTGGTCTGGAACCAGAATTGTCAGAATCCCTTTTCCATTGCTGTTGGAGATCATGCTGGGCTTTCTACCAGACATGTCCTCCATATTACCATTTTAAGAAACTGGATGCCAAGTTTATTGGACTATATTCTGTAAATAGCACGGTTCATCCAATTTTCCTTCACAATCTTTGTACCCCATCATGTTGAGGCAGAAGAAAGAATTCAAGGAGAAACGTATTTTGGACTGTCTGATCAGGTGTAGTAGGCAAAATATTTGATTTATGGGAATGGCTATTGGACATGGATACTTTTAGAAGTTAGCAGATAATACTCACGAAGCACATCTCCTTTGACACACAATCTGCAATACACTCACAAGTCCAAAACCCTTTACTGGCCACATAGTCAAGTTTAGGGACCTTCCAGCAATTCTGAATTTGGAAGAATTCCAAATAAATTCTTATTTATAAGGAATAAATTCCTTATTCCAAGAATAAGGAAGGGGCTTATTTGAGAAAAGGGACAAAGCACTATGATGAGAAAGAGACTGAGACTTTTCCATCCATAGATGAGAAGAGGGATTCAAGAATAGGTCAAGTCACCGAAGAAATAAAAAAGATGGAAGAGAATCAATAGGAAAGTCTAAAATGAGGAAGACCTTCTCAGTTCTATCCAATGAAGAAAAATAAATAGAAGGGCACAATGCCTTACAGTTCGCATAACCAAAAGTAAAGAGAACAGGAAACATTGACATTTAAAGATTTAGAAAGGGAGGCAAATAATAAAATAGAGAAAGATGTAGTGAGATAGAAATCATGTTAGAGAGCCATTACATAAGTATATATCTGAGGGTGAGATGGGCGGTGCCTAAATTTGATAAATAAATATATTTTCCAATGCCATCCAATACTTCATGGATAGGTAAGTATACAATAATTGCACAATCTCCATAATTTTATTCATAGATACTATCTTACATGAAAATATATATTTTTTAAATAAAGTGTATATAATACGACTCATTATAGACAGGTACAGACTACTGATGATGTCCTACTTTGAAGAGAAAAATGAACGTATGTGTCTGGGTATCTAGATCTCTATCTATATATGCTGTAAATATATTTATATAGTTTTTTAATTTATATAAATTAAATATTTTTTTAATAAACTGAAAATGTATCAGTTAAGATAAGAGATATGGGAGGATAAAATTTAAACCACATATATGCTCTAATCTCTTTGCACAAATCGGAAGAATTTACTTCCGTTTAAAGCTTCAACTTTATCTTCAATAAGTAATTAAATCAAGCTGATTCACATCTGAAAATCTCCCACTAAATCCAGCTAAGTGTTGACTGTGGGTTTAAGTGTTTAGAGAGCTGAGATTTGTTGACAGCTCAAGTATGCACTCTCACAAAGAAACTGATACCAACCTTGTCAAGTGAGACTTTAACCAGAATAACATTTTTTTAATATATTCTGATTGTGTGCTACCTCATGTGATGTCCATGCTCCAAACAACACTGGAGCACTGGAGCTAAGTTTAACCATTTTCTGAATATTCTGACATGCCCCAAATTAATGCTGCTATGTGAGAAACTGAAGGCATGCTGACTGATCTACTCAACTCTGTTAGGAATACCACATCTGGACAAAAACATTAAGAACACAGAGGTTCTAAAATAAGTGGATTTTTTGGAGAACCTCTGAAGAGTTATTTGGATGCTAGGATAGATAACTGTTCATAAAAAAAATAAATGTAGCATGATGATGATTCTCAGTTTAAAGAACCTTCAAAACTGAATACACCACATACTTTGATTTTATATTAAAGTTTAAACCAAGACTGAAAATGTGCTGTTTGTTCAGAAATAACACTCTTATGTCTTCTACCTGTATGGCCATTCATTAGTATATTTTAGTACAGACCACAGAAGTCTTCAACACGACTGAACTGAGCTTGGTTAAATCATCTGTTAAATCATCTGTTAAACCATCTCTTAAACTATTGTGATAACTATATTTCACAAAACCAAAAATTACACATTCAATGCAGTTTCAATTTTACTGTTTAAATACGTGAATCTGAACACCTATTGGCTGTGTTGTTATTGGCTTTGTTCAATAGTTATAAAGCAAAGATGAAATAACGCTGGATAATGATTTTAACTGTAATTATATACTTATTTTATTCAGAATTTTTCGATTTTTTATATATCCGTTCCTTTTTGTCACTCATTAGCTGTTAATCTGTTTTATTATAGCCATTAATGGACAGCCTCTTAATATATTTACTTACCTTTCATTAGTTTCTTTCATCAGGCTGCTGTTCAAAAAGATTATTAAAAAAAATATTTCCAAGTCAAACAAGCCGCTCAGTAAGACTAAATATTTACTTCCTGTTTTGTACATTAGTTAGGTCAAATTACAAATCTAACAATATTATGTAATAATAATATTATGTAATATATTTACTCAAGGAGTTTATTTTAGAACTTCAAGTTTTCTACAGAGATCATGTGAGCAAGAATATTGCCACTTCATAGAAAAGCAATCTCCAAGTAAAAATTACAGATTTCCTGAACATTCAAGTTTGCAATGGTTCAAATGTTGAGAAAGAAATCAGAACTTCACAGCAGGGAAATGCTATTCTTAGGAATCCCACTGGTTTTTCCTTTAAATTTCAACAGCTATCATGCTCAGTTCTCAAAGGCTTTTACGCCTTTTCCAGCATATATAACAGTAGTTTTTTGCAGATTCGAATCTTGTCCACTTACTATGATTTTGGTTTACTATAATGTGCTTGAATATGAAACTATATAATATTGCACTGTTAGATTACTTAAAACTTTGGGATACATCTGATCAATACTCCTTTATTAAAGGTAAAGGGTTCCCTTGCCAGTTGTGTCTGACTCTAGGGGATGGTGCTCATCTCTGTTTCATTGTCCGTAGATGCTTTTGTGGTCATTTGGCTGGTATAATTATACGCTAAGGTGCACAGACACTGTTACCTTCTCATCAAAGGTGGGACCTATTTATCTACCTGCATTTTTACATGCTTTCGAACTGCTAGGTTGGCAAGAGCTAGGC
>JANHZU010007178.1:10565-23756 GCA_032468055.1 Acrochordus granulatus
AGGACTCATTAGAGAAGACTGTGATGCTGGGAAGGACTGAAGGGAAGAGGAGAAGGGGACGGCAGAGGATGAGATGGATAGATCGAATAGTCAGTGTGATGGGAGTGAGCTTGGGAAGACTCCAGGAGGCAGTGCAAGACAGGGGGGCCTAGAGTAATGCAGTCCATGGGGTCGCAAAGAGTCGGACACAACTGCGCGCCTGAACAACAAAAGTGAAAATTCAAAGCTGGGATCCTCCTGGATTTAATCCACAACAATGCCTGGAGAAGCAATGGCCATCCTGAGGTTGTTTAACTACCGTCTGGCCACTACAGATGATAGTGAAGGAAGCTATGAGTCACGCTTCAACCCTGCAGGCTTCTCACCTCCATCCCCATCTATATATTATTTTGTTACTACATTTTCAACTACATCTAAAATATTGGTTTGGATCCAATATCTTTTTTGCCAATGCTCAGGATGAACTAGACTCATAAATTCAGGCCCACACTTCAGGTGACATTGGACACTATCCAAAGAAGTAAACAGAAAACTGCATTTTCAATACAAAAAGCTGAATTGCTGAATTTTGAATAATATACATCTAGACTTGGCTTTATTCTGTGATTTCCTGAGGGCTCGAATTAATTCTTCCTAGGAATTATTGCTTGGGCTGAACTATGTTTTTTTTCAGTCGTTGAAGAAACTGTGGCTATATTCTTTTATTTCTGTTTAAAGTTACCTTTCCTCTGAAGCGAGTGAGGAAAGCAATCCTGACTCCTTTATTCCTTGACTTATTTAACTGACAAGTGACTATAATACAAATAAAGGAGGAAAGAAAGACTTTTCCGTGGAGTTTTGCTAGTTTGTGAAGACTCTTGTTGCCATTACTTTATTTAGACTTATGCATTGACTTACAGTTTTGCTAACTTTAATATTCAGTGCTTCATGTCAACAGTATTTTGTTGTTCAGGCCCACTGAGACTTTAAATATTCTTTTTTTCTCGTAGTTTGGCCTTAATACACTAAGAGAAAAAATGTTTCTGTATCCCATAATCCCTTGTGATGAGCACAGATGTAGAAAACATTATTTGAAATGGATTTCCCTAGGGAATGTCTGCATGAGAGATTGGCTGAATAATCATGTCAACTTATTGAAGAATTTTGCCTTGGTGAATCTCTCAACATTTAACCAAATTAATCTGGAGTCTTTGATGGAGCAGCCATGATTAGTAAAAGAAGATATACATTAGTAGCCCAGATTAACATGTCCTCAATGCAGATCTGCGTAATCTGCAGAGAAGACTGTTTGATAAGGGCAGAAAACTCTTAATTTTTCTCCATAAAGATGAGTGATGAAATATTTTATGAAAAAATAAAGAGACATATCAATTCATTTGGCAAAAGGAGGTCTATAATACGGGACAAATACGTTAGGCAATACATCAGGCATAGAGGCATCTATTGTAGGTCAAAAAAGTAAATTTGGTGTCCACAAGATCCTGGTAGCTATTCCTGCTTAGAAGAAATATCCCAAGAAGAAGAAATTCTTCACTCTTCTAGGAGAAGATAGAGATTGAACCATTCATATACAGAAATCAAAATTGTGCAGCCTAGACCCAAGGAAGAAGAGTTTCAAGAGGTGTTGTTTTTTTGTTTTTGTTTTTTTTTAAGGGGGACCTATTTTGCAGAAGTACTTTTTTTCTAGGACCAAATTATGAAGGGGGGGGAAACAGAACAAAGAATATCTCAGAATGCTAAATGATCACTGAGGCTGGCAGAAAACTAAGAGAACATTATGATAGCATTTTAACCATGGTCCTTTCCATACTGCAAGACTGCCTTGAAAATCCTGTATCACTCAGATTTTGCTTGGGGAAACCGATTACATATATATATTTTAAGCCTTGCTTAAAATGGTAGCACATAGTATACTTGTGAATGTTTCCTGATTTTTCTTATTTATTGCCTAAAGCCAGGTTTAGCCTAATGAGATACATTCAACCTTCCCATAATTGCCTAATAGAGCCTCCAGCCTTCACTTACAAATTGCTACCAAAATTAAGCAGTCTGCTCTTCTGTGAAACTTAAGCAGCAAAGAGCTTTTTTTAAAAAAATGACTTAAATGTTTTGGAAGTCTTAATTTTCAGGTTTTCTGAGTAGGGATTTTTACATTCGGCTATTTTGGGGAGTATTGTCTGTGGACAACTGGCAATTTCTCCACATAATCATACTCCAATTGTTTTTGCACATTTTTTTTTCATGATGTTGTCTTTGTCACATTTCCAACCAATGAGTGAATCAGATATACAGTAAATGGCTTTTAGGCTCATTAGCATTATAATAAAATTTTCCATTTTATTCCAGAACTACCCTAGGGCTGCTTTGTCACCATCAAGTAGAAAAGGTGACCTCAGCAGCCACAGTGATTCTTGAGTAGAAGCAATATAGACAGGACAGTAGACAGCAAAGGCACAGCAAGTGTCATGCCCATATAACTTTCTGCTGAATCAAGGTTGGATAGAAAGCTTGGAAATGTTGCCCATCTGAACTTAAAGATATGCTCACTTGACTTAAGCCACTTTTCCAGACTTTAGGAAGTAAAAAGAAATTATTTTAGGAGATGCTACAGATGTATTATGTTATATTTTTGTTTCAGTTTCCATTTATGACAATCCAATCTATCATTTCTCAAAGACCATCTGCACAACGGTTATCAAATCAAATATGCTAAAAGAAAGAATTATGCTAAAAGGCAAGAGCCCATTAGAGTCAGGTAAATAAATAAATAAAAACCATCCCAATTGATGGATAAAATAATATATTGCAAATTATATTAGCTGGGCAGTAAATCACACCTTAATCTGGTCCTATGTTACTTTAGGCTAGCTAAGATAAAAGTCCCAGACACATACACACACGCAACTCCTTTACTTTTTCGATAAATGTTTTTGATGGTTTGGGTTTGTTCAACTGTTCCAAAATCAGAAGTGCTTAGATGAATCAGATGTTGAGAAGAGCACTTTTGAGACAGTTAACGGTAGCTTCCTGACAGCATCCTAACACACAGTCCCAAGCAGACCTTTATTAATGCAACAGGGGGAAAAAAGGGGTGACGAAATCTCTAGAGCTGCAGGAATAGAATAAACACTTGATCCACCATATCTGAGAAACATCAACGCTGGGCCCTGCCATTTGTTTCTTTAACTGTCTTTTTATCTTTTGCATATTACTAGATTGTTATTTTGGACAGGATTTATGAATCTTGTAAACATCTTTCTAAAGAAGCTAATGGAAAGACATTTTTTTTCCGCTAACCTGATGGCAACTGATATTCCTGGCTGAAAAATCAGTTCTGTCAATCCTCCAATTTTCCCTTCTCTTTGTGGATGTGGGTTTTTCTAAGGTACCATAAGGTTCATCATGAAACAGGAACCCAGAGCTTGGGGATTTTCAGCCTGTGGGCCTAATTGCTCCTTCTGGCCTGTGGTCTCTCAAGCATAGCCCCTCACCTCCAATGCATCACTTCCTTTCTGTATGATGTGTTCTGTTGTCTGACAGCCCCTTTTTCAGACTACAAATCAGGAGCAAAAGTCTGACTGCATCTTGATACAAAATTTTTTGTAAGCATATAAACTAGATGCCCAGCAGAAAGCTCTAGGCTAGCATTTTCCCTGTGGGTAAAGAACATTTGATATAAGCCACTGTTCAATCATCAGCTCGACATTGGCAGTCTGAAATGATACAGCTCAGCAACTGTTCTACTTGTTGGTTTTTTTTTAGCTTTGAGAAGTGAAACATAGGAAGCACCCTGATATCAGGGTCAAGCTAGCCATCTGTCTATAAGTCACTAATGTCTACATGGAGTAGATAGTGGCTCTTTGGAGCTATCTTCCTCAATCTTGATGCGTTCAAGACTATGTATTCATTACCCAGAGCTCTCAGCCATTCTACATTTTGGGAAATTGAAATTTACACATTTGATGGGCACCAACATTAGGAAAGGCTAGTGCTGAGATCCAGGAAGACATGATTTGCTATCTCATTATTTCAATAAAAATGCCAGGAATTTCTGAGAATTGTATGTGAAAGAGATGTTGTGAGCTATCCAGTCGCCTGAGTATGAGATGTGTGGCTTATAAATTTAAGAAATAAATACAAGTTGTAGCCTTTTAAAATAGGAGTGGGAGACTATACAGCTGATGTCTCCATTTGCAGGTCATTATTGTATTGAATTGAAAGGATATCAATAAGCCTGGACCTGTAATAAAATACCATGCAAGACCAACTCTACTATTAAGTAAAATAAAGCAGATACTTCACACAGAGGATGTTTGGAAGTGGCCAGAGAAGACTACATGCTATGTGCTTTACTTTCTGTTCCTTAACTGGTCCTAAATGATAGTATTTCGGAATCTGCAACCCCGTGGTCAATTGCAAAGAAACACTAACCTGGTCTTTCAGTTAGTTATGGTTCATGGGGTGAAGCATTATTTTGTACAGCATCTTATTTTAAGATCTTATTGTAAAGTTGGAAGAGTAACTAGCAGGGACTTCACTTGACTGCCCTGAATCTACAGCCTGTTGACAGCAGCCACTGCTTTATGTGAACTGACCTGACATGTTTTTAAGGAGCTCTGACTACTTTGTGAGCATTTATCCTAGTGAAATGCTCCATGAGATGTGTTCGGCAGTTGTATTTCTGTAGGTCTGGAAAACTGTCCTCTTTCATAAAGCTGGAGCTGAGAATTCACCAACCCTTCCATTTAATTCACTGTTTCTGCCAAAGTTAAGTAAGATAAATTGCCTGCTCAGCATGGAGTTTATTAGCTTCCTTGCTGACAAGACCCTTCATCAAATGGTCACCCCGTTCCCCCATGCTTCGCAACTTAAACTGAAGTAGCAACTGTTCTTGGAATCTACAAATGAAATCCTAGCCCTCCTTATCTTGAGATTCAGATCCTTTTGCCTTTCCTGGATCTTGACTAGAAATGAAACACCGGCTCTGATTTATACTCTTTCACCTGAACTGTGATACAAGAATCAGCTTCCAGTAGCAGAGTTTCCCACATTACATAGGGGGTTTGTTCCATAGTTTTACACTAGTTGTACACTAGGAAACAGAACAGAAAAATGACTGAGTCACTTTTTTTTGCCCTTGTCAGAATTTAAAGAAACAAATTCTCTAAACCTAACCCTAAATTTAAGCTTAGATACTGCCACGTACTGTGCAGCGAGTAAGATTTCTGTTATAATGGTTTATATTGCATTTGTAGGGTATGGTGTCAAAGTTTGCCCGCTTGCCCCAAACAATGCCCTTGAAAGACAAAATCAGTTATCTATGGTACCAGCTAATGGTGCAAGTGAGCTCTCCTTTGAGAGTGTTTACCTTGCTGGAAACTTGCCACAGCCAGGAAAGGTGACCAGGGTGCAGACTATCTGGCACAAATCTGGCCTGACAGATTCTTCTCTAGTGGAAGAGAATATCTGTAGCTCAAGGTGGAACTGTGGAGTCCTTGGTGCCCTCTGAGCTTTGTTGTTTACTTGCAGATGTTTCTTACCTGACTAGGTATCACCGAAGCATTGAAGATGTTACCTCCTTAGGAAAGATAGGTACCTAAGCCCCTCACCAAGCCCTTCAGGTGCTCTCTGAGCTTGGTTGCTTGCTTGCAGATGTTTCACTACCTGACTAGGCAACATCATTAGTGAACAACATCACAGAAGAACTTCAAAAGTTCCCTGTTGTTGATCATTCATGTTTAAGAAAGGGATGATGTGGTACAATGCTAAAAAGAGGCAAGACAAGGTTTAAACCCAGCTTTCTCAACTAATAAGAACTTGGCTTTTTCTGCTGGAGATGATAAATTAAACTTTGCAGGCTAAGGGAAACTCAGACAAAGCTAGGTTATTACCTGACTACACAAGCCACAGCTGAAGCTGCTGACCATTTAACTTGTTTGTTTATTGAAAACATTTATATAGCTGCCCATCTTTTAACCAACTCGGGGCAGCCCCCAATTAAAAGTTAAAATAGCATTAAAACTATAAAACTAAACATATTAAAACATTAAAAGCAATAAAAACCTGGCACCGTGTCAGACTTCTAATGTGCAGTTATCCAATCGTTCCCCATAACTCAGGGGAAAAGCCAGGCCTTCAAAGTTTTATAGAAGGCTGGAGGCTAGAGGCCTGCCAAACCTCAGGGCAAGGGTGTCCCATTAGGCAGGGGTGCCATGGAAAAGGCACACTTCTTCGCTCCCATCAGTTGGCAATGTTTAGGTGAAGGGGCTTGGAGTGTGCCTACCTTTGGTCGGATGGGTAGATGCCCTTAGGGAAAGGCAGTCTGACAGATAATCTGGCCCTGTGCCACAAGGTGATGACCAGCACCTTGAATTGCAATTAATTAGCTGGAAGCACAGCCTATTCTATAAAGGGGCTATAAAACAAGGACTTTTTGTAGGGGTGCTCTGCCTGAGGTTCCTAACTTAAGTCCTGACTGAGATAGTATATTTGCCTTATGCTTTTTTTTTTTGCTTTGGTCATCTTTTTCTCTTCTGTCTGGTCTCCAACCCTTACTTCATTCTCCCTTGTTTCTGTATCAGAAATTGGTTTCAGAAATAGAATTTGTTTGTTTTGAAATGAGTGTGTCTGCTGTAGATCTTTTGGTCCAGTGTAATCTCCAACAACAACAAAAATCTAGCAAATCTATTCCTGTCCCAAGGCAGAGTAGGATGTAACATTACTCTTGAAGCTTTGCACAGGCTTAACTAAAATTTTCCTCTGAAATGGAAAGAGATGGTACTGGCATTTTCCTGCCCATTCAGGCTGTCCATGGGCAATCTTTAACAGAATAATTGTAAAAACTTGTAATTCAATAGAGTCTACGGTGGTCATAATAGTCTTTCTTGTCTCTTAAGTACTTTTCAGATCTTTTTCTACATTGTCCTTATGCTCACATAGAGGAGAAATGAGAACAGGCCAACTTTCACCTATTATCCATTTATTGAAGAAAATATCTCTAAAAATCCTGCTATATACGAGCAATTGAATTATGGGGAAATTCTGATCATATATACAATAGTAGGCTTGGAGTCTAGCAACACCTTCAAGATTAACAAATTTTATTAAGGCATAAGTTTCAGTATGTAGTAGAGCACTTCTTCACCTAAGGTTACGCACCATATCTCCCTTTTTTATAGATGATTCCTCCAATGTGAGGACATCAGAAACCAAGTTAATCAGAGGGTCAGCAGGGTTCCTTTTCAGCTTACCCTCCCAACGTTCACTTCTGATTTACTTCCCATTTAGTTCAGATCTGAAAAGCTTCCATCCATACTATTTTCAGCAAGGTCACACCAAATAAACTGCATTGTTCAATAACAAGTTGACACTTGGTTTCCTGGTCCCAGTTGTGACACCATATAGACTGCTTAAAAATAGACTACCTCACATTCAAAGGATCTACTGTACTGCACCATCTGATGACATAGCCAAAGTTGACCAAAAGGAGATGTGCTAGAAAAAGTAGCAGCAAAAAAATAAGTAGAACAAAGCACTGAGCAAACTGATAATCCAATCTGGTGGCCAGCTGCAAGTGAAACAAAGAGAAAGAAGAAAAGGTTATGAGAGCAACTGGGACAGAAGCCCCCAACTGATCAATTATAGAAATGGAGTGAAGCAAGCAAAGGCATCAAGTTAATGAAAGAGAATGGGAAAAAAGAGAACTTCACTAGAGGGAATGCTTTTATTTTCAATCAGATGCTGCTGGCAAGAGAAGATACATTTCACCCCTTGAAAAATTCCCTAAAAAGTAGATGCAAAATTGGAAGACTTTGGTATGAGATCTGAATGCATAACCAGCTTTAGGCTATCTCTTGATTAGTAAAACTGCCTCTTAACTCCAAAGTATTTAACATTTATGACCAATGGGATAGCTGTGTATTTGTACATAAACATTCCTTTCTCTTTTTATTGTCTGGCATTTTCAGTATTACTCAGTGCTGCTTTTCTAACCCTGAAACTAGACAAGGTAAGGCATCAAATGCACCACAAAGAAATAAGAACACTAGAAGACTGGAAGAATCTGAACAAATGTTGTCCATCTTATGTGAGGTGGAGACTCTCAGCATCTCTGCTTGATCTCATTGGATGGACAGAGTCTGGTAGGGAGAGATGGTCCTGTAGATATATGGCAGTTGAATTGATGTAGGGCTTTATAAACAGAATGTTCTTCCTCTTTGGTAGTAAGATGGCAAAAATATGTAAGAATCTCTGCCTTTATTGTACTATCCATCTCCAGAAAACTGCAATTTCTACGGCTCCTCTTACTTCCATTAAATCCCAAAGGAATCTCTATGAGAGAAATCTTTGCATTGAGTTTTTTCAATAGGAATGCTATTGTCACCATTAAGGGGGAACCTACCAATTAGAAACAGATTAAGAATTTCTCTTTTCCCTGAAGAACATAGAGAAATCTACCCAATGTCTCTCTCTACATATTTGATGGATAATTTCACAAAGACTTTTATATCTGGTTCTAATTTTGTTCCAAGATATCATTAAACCTAGAAGGCCTACATAATTATTACTAATAATAGTTTGCTGCTAGCTTCTAGAATTGACAACTGTCAAGAAATACCCATAAATATTAATTGGAAAAGATGCTGGCTGTAACTGTTCAAAATTACATTATTAAGGAAAAGTTCAGAGAAGATTGACAATGTCATAGCTCTTGCTAAACCGTTGAGAAGAAAAGTTAGAATAGGAACAAAAATATGTATTTGTTCATTCATCTATTTACATTTATAGGTTGCTGAACTCCATTACAATTCTGGGCAGCAGATAATATACACAATTTAAAATAAAACCATGCAATTCAAAAACAAGCTCCAGGGGAAAACAAACATCATCTCATAATTCAGACAATTCACAAGGGGTTCACTACCCACTTTAGCCAAAGGCCTGGGAAATTTAGTCTTGGAACATGATGGGAAAGAAAATAGATATCAATGACCGAGAATTAGTGAGTGTTGAACATGATCTTAATTCCTAAGTTATTGTTTTTAACTTGGGGATAGAGTATATCACTTTGCTTGAAAAGAGATATCTCCCTCTTGTATGTGACAGATGAATTTCATTAATCTGAAATTCATTTTCAAGAAGATTAATTCTGCTTTATCTAGGAAATCTAGACGAGCTTGGCCCCATGGTTGACATCCTTCCAGAAGTCCCTTAAATATGACTACATCAGGAGGACTGGAGATGTCAAGGAAATGGCAATTTGATCGAATAGCTGCATTGTTTTTAACTTCAATTTTGCCACTATCTCATTATTAATAATATTGTTGATGTCTTTTAATTGTAGTTTTTAACATTTAGTTTTTTGTGATGCTTTTTATTATAAGCTGCCTAGAGTCACTTTAGAAACAGGCAGTGATTAAATAAATAAATAAACTAGTATCAGCAGAGGCAGCTTGATGACCTTTCAGATTATTTAAACCTTGAAACTCATCTTTGCCACTACTTAGGTTGGCTGGGATTGTTGGAGGCTGAAATCTAAAATTTTTGAAGGCATCTAGATATCTAGCCATGTGGAGAGCATATAGGATAGTGAATAAGATTTTGGACTTAGGGTGGAAACCAATTAAACCTCTGCTTGGTCACACAGAACTCACTGTGTGACTTTGGCTACTTGCTCAGTTCCACTGATATGTCTTTGTGGGAATAAATATCATTCCTAATTTTATCAACTACATCTATTATGTGTGTTGTAAGGACTGACATGAGAGCCAGTTGGGTGTTGTGGTTAAGGCTCCAGGGTAGAAACTGGGAGGTTTTGAGTTCTAGTCCAGCCTTAGGCACAAAGCCAGCTTGAGTGACTTGGGCCAGTCATATCCTCATAAAGAGGCAACAGCAAATCAGTTCCCAAAATCTTTCCAAGAAAATTGTAGGAATTTGTCCAGCCATTTGCCAGGAGTTACAACAGGATGAGCTCCCATTGTTTGCCTAGCTCCTGCCAACCAACCAGTTCAAAACCATGTAAAAATGCAAGGAGATAAACAGGTACCACCCTCAGCGGGAAAGGTAACAGCATTCTGTGCACTTTGGTGTATAGTCATGCCAGCCACATGACCATGGAAGCATCTTCAGGCAATGCTGGCTCTTCAGCTATGAAACAGAGATGAGCACCACTCCCTACAGTTGGACATAACTGGCAGGGGAAACCTTTACCTACAACTCTATCTGTATACAGTATGCATGTATGTATTGACAGATCTAAATGAGAGAATTGTGTTGTATGCTTAGCACTTGCTTTTCATTCAAACATTGGTTTCAGCACCATTGTGCCTGCTTTCAAGAAAAGGGAAAGGAAGATCCACGTGAGGGCAAAATTTCTTTGTTGCATATTGCAAAATCTGAACAATCCCCTTGAAATTTCATGCCCAGCTTGCTACGCACCATTTTTAGGACTGGGAAGGGAAAACTGATGCCAAGAGTGTTGCATTGCAGTGATTGGACCATATGATTTGTATTTCTCCCTACTTTTAAAACATTTCAATATTACAGGTTAATGGTAGATCGGAATTTTTCAGGAAGGATCCTTAACAAATTCCATTTACACTCTCCAGTAAGAGAAGAGGTGAGATCAGAAAAAGTCAGATTCCTGATTTATGCATTGCAGAAATTGCTCCTTCTTATGACATGCTGAACTCTGTCATCCTGCCAAGCTGAGTGGACCCAAGGGGAGTCCGATCTTCAAGCACAAAATTGCACAATCAGAAACTGCCTGGAGAACACTTTAAAAGGATACTGTCAAGGCTGATTATAAGGCTGTGACTTACTATGCTTTTCTGTTTCTTTCCTATCTTGCATCCAGCAAAATAATTCAAGGAATCCCACATCTTCATCTTCTCCATTTCTATTTTCATTCCAAAGAATGTGCCATTAGCTGCAGCTTAGATTTGCCGTACCCCAATTTTCCTTTTCATTTTGCTGCTAAAATTCATCAGCAAGGGTCTTTTTCATGACAGAAACTTTATGGAATATTTCTGTAAAGCTTGAAGGATCAGGCTTAGTGGGTGCAGTTGGAATCAATAGGTTTATTGAAGCTATAAGGTCACAAGAATTTCTCCAAGTCTGCCAAGCACCTGCACTCCCCAAATAAGGTGTGACCAATGGTCTTCACAAGGGGTTGGAACTTTGGCATTTGTGTACGTGTAGTGACTCCAAGCTGATCCCCATCTTAACCCTGGCTCTACCCTTCCTTCTCCCACAATTTGTTTTGGTTGGAGTATACAGCCATTTTTTTCTTTTTTCTTTAAATATGGATTTAAAATTACTCCTGCCTTATCCTATTTTTATTTATTGACTCCACCTCCACTTGGATTGTAATGCCAGTTTGAATGTGGTCCAGGGCTCCTCATCCTTGATAGAAACTATTATCAGAAAGTATGGCTTCAGATTGGCATATTTTTGTAAATTGTTGTTGTTCAGTTGTTAAGTCATGTCTGACTCTCTGCAATCCCAATGACTGCAACACACCAGGCCTGCCTCTCCTCTGCTGTCTCCTGCAGCTCACCCAAATCCACACCCATCACATCTACAATGCTATCTAACCATCTCATCCTGTGCCGTCTCCTTCTCCTTTTGCCTTCGATCTTTCCCAGCATCGGGGTCTTTTCTTTTTCTTTCTCTCTTCGGATTAGGTGGCCAAAGTAGTTGAGTTTCAACTTCAGTATCTGTCCTTCCAATGAATAGTCAGGGTTGATTTCCTGTTGGATTGACTGGTTTGACCTCCTTGCCGTCCAAGGGACCCACAAGAGTCTTCTCCAGCACCACAATTCAAAGGCATCAATTCTTCAGTGCTCAGCCCTCCTTATGGTGCAACTCTCTCAGCCGTACATTACTCTGGGAAAACCATAGCCTTGACTATACGGATCTTTGTTGGCAAGGTGCTATCTCTGCTTTTTAATATGCTGTCTAGGTTTGCCATGGCTTTCCTCCCAAGGAGCAAGCATCTTTTAATTTCATGGCTGCAGTCATCGTCTGCAGTGATCTTGGAGCCCAGGAAATAAAATCCGTCACTGCCTCCATTTTACTGTAAGAGCTAAGTTCAATTATTGTAATGAGTCATACATAAGGTGGCCTCTGAAGACTTTCTAGACATTTGCACTGGGTCAAATGCAGAGAATGAACTGTTAACATACATCACAGAAGCTATCCTTGGCAAGCATCCAGAGGTTGCAATTGGAGCAAATTACAGTAGTGAGTCTGCTAATTGTTGCCACAGGAAAAAAGAAGCATGCCATGCCGACAGGAAAAAAAAACTGCATTGACTTTCAGCTGTTTCTCAGATGCAATGTAAAGTGTTGATGTCAACCTTTAAAGCCCTAAATATCTAGTGATTAATTATCTAAGATTTCCTTTCCTTAGCCCAAAGAATGCATGAACCGAGGTTGACCACCCATAGTTTCAGGAGCTGTACATCATAAGTGATATGTAGATGAAGATATGGATGCTTGGCACAATGTGCTTCCATGATAATAAATCAGTTCAGATCTGGATCCACCATCATGATTTGAAAATTTTCAAATGCCTTTGACCTTGATTAAGACCACCATTTCTGTCCTTTATATCAGTAGTGAAGCATATTTTGTAAGCTATGAATTAACATTAGGCCAGAGTTATTAGTCATGCCTCTGCCTGCTAGAAATAACAGTTCTTTACCAAGAACTTTTCTGTCAGCGAGAGCTAAAGGGGATGGCCACAAATACACCATAGGCTGACCAAAAATGTCTCCTGAACAGACTAACAAGTTATGGCTTTGAATCTTGGCTAAGATACCTTGCAAGTGAACCTGTTACTGGAATCAAGGAAGGCAATATGGTATGTAACTTAAGCAATGATTAGGGATATCCAAAGGTATACAAAGTTCATAATTAGCATAATAAAAAACACACACAGAGATAGTCAACTTATATGATAATGAAGTAGAATTAAAAAATTAATGGAGTATAATAGGATGACTTTGCTTTGTATGCATGTGTGTCATCTAACTTTGTCAGCAATAGAAGAAAATATTGTAGCTCAGGGTTGAACGGTGGTATTCTTGGTGATCTCTGAGTTTGGTTGTTGGCTTGCAGATGTTTCATTACCCAAGTGCACTGATGAAGTTACCTAATTGGGTAATGAAACATCTGCGAGAAAACAACC
>JANHZU010007178.1:31571-42297 GCA_032468055.1 Acrochordus granulatus
GGGTCGCAAAGAGTCGGACATGACTGCACGACTTGACAACAAAATAGAAATAATGGTATAGAAGTAACAATAGCAGAATATACTGTAGTGTTGAGGAAACTGTAAGTGTATAATAGAAATAGATTATAAGACAAGATAATAGCAATAGGAAGAATTCACATGTCTTTATATGTTTCACTTTTGTATCTTGCTTATTGTTCCAAAATAACACATTATCCCCAATCCTTATTGAGAGATATAAAAAAAAAACACTACCTGTCCAGGTTTCAGTGCTTTTGTAGATTTTTTAAGTTGGAGTCAATCAAATTGGGTATCTTACTTATTCTTACAAATAAATTGTGACACATAAATGCATATCTTTACATATACAGAGTAAAGAAAATACTGTAATGGCCAATGCATATTATTTCACCCAGGTATAATTATAGTTTAATAGCAATAGTTCAGCTATAAGATAAATTATTGTATAGTAACAGAGCTTAATGAGGAGCTTAAATATTTAATAACATCCAGTCCAAAGAGTACTAATTCTTATCTGCTATTTCATGAAAAGAAATATAGTGTTTGTTGAGACTCAAATTTGTTTAGCTATTTTTTTTAACTAAGCAGGAATGATCAATTGCACTTGCTGTGATCTCATAGTATGTTATCCCAAACATCTCATAGCTTAATTTGATGCCCTAGTTTACAGTACCTGCTACAACAGCAGCTTAGTTTCCCATAACTTGGTGAGCGCAAACTACCCAACCACATTTTAGGCTAATCTAGCATGTTGTAAGAATCTGTTACATTGAATAGTGTTTGTCTGCACTATCCAGATAAAGTTGAAGCAAAGGAGTGAAAAGATCATATGGAGATATGATGTGCCAAATAAAGTTAATTTATCACTATTTCTCTCCATTCATGTTGGAGTGAAAACAGTGATGAAGAAACTTTCAAATCCTTTTGGAGCTCAGAAGAAGAGAAGATATCTTACTCGACCTTTCTTTCTGCTCTAAAGACTCCTCCAATTTCCTCCTTCTCATACTAAGAATGATTTAACGATCAGATATAACTAGATGGCCATCTGATTCCTGCATGATAAGGGGATAGTTCATTGAAGAATGAGAAAGATATAACTGGATGGCCATCTGACTCTTGCATGATAAGGAGATAGTTCATTGAAGAATGAGAAAGAAGAGCCAATTATGAACATACACCATAATTGTTTCATTAAAATAAAATAAGAAAGAGGGGGAAATGGGAGTCATCACCAGGAAAATACAATCTCCCCTTCCAACAATGTACACAGGAGTGGTCAAAATCTGTAAGATGGTAGGTGTGGCAACATGTTCAAAGCTCCATCCTTTCGTACATGCAGCATTTACAAAAGGAGCCAGGGTCCACCTACAACATATGACCAGTCAAGATGATCCTCCATAAGACTATTGACCACTTCCACAAGTTCTGTAAAATTATTGGTGGGAAAAGGAATTGTCACCTTACCCTCTGTTTAATTCATGCATACACTTTCAATCAGGGCCCAGAAGTTTTGTATAAGGTCCTCATTCTTTCTCAAAAAATGATCACCTGACCAACTAATAGTCAAAAGAACATTTAATGCTTAATTGTTAGGTTTTATTCATAAAAGAGCAGATGGAGAGACCACACTATTTCTGAGAACAGGGTATGTATACATGAGCATCTTAACTCCTTCCCACCCCTTTGCTAGGCAATCTTTTCCTGAGATTCATTGACTTCATAAGAAAGAAGCAGGAAATATATGCAGTGTATCCAAAATGAGGAGTGGTATTAGTCCATCTTTATTGGAGACTCACTCTAAGTACATCAGAAACATTGAGGGAATTCTTCTCCAATTTGGAATGATATTTCATAAACAACAAAACAGAAAACACCAGAAAAATTGAACAATTCTCCAATGATACATACTGTGCATTTCTATCCATGTGTTAGCCCTTTCAAGAGCAATGTGGTTTACTCTCAAGAAGACATGCAAAACACCAATCTGATTGCATCGTGTATACCAGAGATGAGGGACCCTTTGCTCTTCTGATATACAGTCCCTTGTGACCACAGATTGCAAGTCGGGTGATGAAGAAGGCTGGGGGTTGTAGTTCAGCAACATCTGGAGACTCTAAGTTGCCATTTCTGATATGAATGGTAAAGGTTTCCCTTGCCAGTCATGTTCGACTCTGAAGGGCGGTGCTCATCTCCATTTCATAGCAGAAGAACCAGCGTTGTCTGAAAATGCTTCCATGGTCATGTGTGCCAGCATGACTATATGTCAAAGCACATAGAACACTGTTACCTTTCCCACCAAAGATGGTACCAAATTATCTACTTGCATTTTTACATGCTTTGAAATGGCTAAGTTGGCAGGAGCTGGAGGAAGTAATGGGAATGTACCCTGTTATGCGTCGGCACTTGGGTCTTGAACTGCTGAGCTACTGACTTTCTGGCTAACAAGTCCAGCAACTTAACCACTCAGCCAGATAAACATTTGTCTAAGGAGTCTGTAATTTGGGGGCACTTCCTTCTTCAGCATGATATCCTTTAAGTTGAAATTTAAAGGCTAAAACTTATTCAAAGAATAGGAGTCGTTAAAAGCATCACTTCCTCTGCCAGAGGTTTTCCAAGAGACAGACAGCAGGTGGCACCAAAAAACAACAACATGCCTTCTTCCTGTGTACGTGAATTGGACAACTGCTTTTCCATCTGCTTGCAATTTCACAGAATTACTGCTGGCACTTTAAATTGTAGAAATGTACACTCTGCTGCATGGCCTTTATTAACATTTTATGTCAGAAAATCAATTCCATTTGCAGATGTTCTGCTGGCTGAAATGCTGAGGGTAAAAGACTTCATCTGTAAACCAGGCACTATGGCAAAGAGTACATGGGGGGGAAAAATTGTGTGAGGTGTGTGTACTGGAGCTGCACACGCTTCCGCTTTTAAGGTGAAAAAAGTGTTTCCAAGCTTGCAGGAGCAACTATTTAAAGCAGCTGCATCTTTTCCCAGGAAAAGCCTTCAACACCATCCCACAACCCTGGAAAAAGAAGTAACTGCTTTAAAAGTTGCAACATGTTGTGTTTGTGACTCTGCATCCTCCAAATCCCCCCTTTAAAAAGAGAAAAGAATCTGAAGCACTGCAGAGTGTGTGCATGTGTGTCCTTCATGCATGGTTAGTACACCTTTACTGCATCTCTAACGGATTATAACATTTGATCATTTCTGTTTTATGGAAAGTCCATAAAACTTCAAATGTATTTTATTATTTTATTTTTCTTCATTATTTTGAATCTGGAGAGTTTAGGATATATTTTGCAACTGATCTTTGGCAATGTATACCTAAGGGACCTCAAGGGACCTAGAAGATACACATGGCCACATGTTGTACATTGTCCAGTCCTGCTGTAGATAAACATCTATTCCCAAAATACCATCTCTTTTTGCTAAGGTAATAAATATCTTCTTGCTGACCCGCCTTACATTGACTCTATGATGCCAACACAGTCTTGATCAAGTCCAGCCCTACTATTTGTCTATCTTGATGAGTGCATTTTGGAAACAGCTGCAGCAAACTCCTTAATTACTCTGAGTCCCTTGAAAATTCCACCTCTGATGGAAGAAAAATTATAGATATGACATTGTTTGACTATTTCCATCAATTTGTGCTTCATGTGCAGTCTTATCAATTTCAGTATCTGAAATGTACATGGGACCAATGCAATCTTATCTTTGTATCAGGACAGAGTTATGGGGTACCCCTGGATTTTCAGAAAGTCCAGTTTATGAGAATGACTGACGCTCTTCCACATGAAGAAATTGAACTGCTGAAATTTGACGCTCTGGAGTTTAAGTGGTTCTTAATAGCCCTAGAACATGATCTGGACGAGGGGAAGAAAAATGATGAGGAGCCTGGATACTGTGACTTTTTCCTACCCAATATATGAAGACATTTGTGGTAAGTCTTTTTCTTTAAAACTGAACCAATCAAAATGGTTATCTATCCATGATCCATAGCTGTCCATCCTATTAGAATTAGAGCATTGCAATAAAAGCATGTATTCTGGTTTCTGGCACTGTCTTTCGCACAGCTGGTCTTCTGCATCTTGACCTCTGCATTTGCCTTGGATTCTCATTCAGCTTGACATCCTGCCTCTATTTGGAAGTTCATTGGACCTTATTTACTGTATAATCAGCTGCAAATGCTTGACTTCCACATCCTCTGGAGTTCATTTATTGGGGTCTAATTCATATTTTTTTTTGCAATTTTGATTCTTCAGAAAGGATAATACTAAACATGTTTCACAGCCCTTGTTGCCTGAAAAGCTGAAAGAACAATGATCTTATTGCAGATAGTCATTTTGCTTGGAGAACTTGCTGCGAGGGAAACTTGGTCTTACTTAGGAGCACACCTTAATATTACAAAATGTGTTTAGAAAGCCAAACCAGTTTTGCTGTTCCTTTTGAAGCTGGGATTATCAAACAGGATGCTCTTTCCCACTTCCAGACTGAAGGATCATCAATCTTTTCCTTTCACCATCTGAAATTTCCCTGAGGGAGAAAACTGGGTGTGTATTGGTGTGTGTTGTGCTTTGTAAATATGCTTGGCTTATGAAATGAGATAGGAAGAACAAAGAAAGCTCCAAGATTATGCTAAGAGTAAGGAAATTTATTCAGGTAAGAAAATGCTATAAAAACACTAAAAAATGTTTTTTTCTTCCCATAAACCGTGCTTTCCAAATGTGAAAAGAAGCAAACAAGCTATTAGCGGAAGCATGAAAGTTGTCCTATTTGACAACATTGGGGATTGCCATTCTGTAATCATTTCAAACTTGCAGAAGACAGGCTTCATGAAACAAAAATAATATCTTAGTAAATAGCTGGGCTAGTGCACAGGTAGCAAGCAAAAAAAATAGACAACCTGAGGAAACTCGTTGATGAAAACAATCACTGAGATGAACAAGATCAATAATAAAAATGTTGAGAAGGAACTTTGACAAATATGTTTATTCGTAGTGTTAGAAAAGAGGGGTTGTCTAGTCCTCTAGTTTTCTGTAGTATAAGTGTAATGGTATGTGGAAATGACCTTGGGAGACAGAAGGAAGGGCTACAGACTGGGCAACCATCATATAAATGTTTCTCAGCCCACAAATATAAAGAGGATGTGGGAAGATTTCAGAAGACATGTTCCCTTGTTTTCTGGAGAGTAAAAGGAAAGGAGGGGGAAAAATACTTCCAGATTTGCAAGATTCTGTTATTGTAACTTAAAATAAAGAGAAGTTAATACTCACAGTTGTGCTTCTGGACTACCTCAACGGGCTAACAAATCAAAAAAATGCATGGGCAGTAGGAAGAAATGGCAGGAACTGTGCTTCTGTAACAAATGGAGGGCTATAGATTCCCCTGATGTAAGTTAATAAAATAGTAATCTGGATCTGGGGGGATACTTTGAGTCAGTCTTAATTTCTGGCAACTGCCTGGACAAGTCCCTGCAGTAGTTGTTGTTTTGGCAAGTTTTTTCAGAAATGGTTTGTCATTGCCCGAGAAAGAGAAAAGAGAAAGTGACTGGCCCAAGGTCATCCAGTTGGCTTTGTGCCTGAGATGGGACCAGACCTCTTGGTCTGGTTTCTAACCTGATGAGTAGTGGTTTGGGTTCAAACTGGCTCTCATAATGAAGTTCACTGCTAATATTATGGATTAAAGTGCCTGTTTTTCTTGGTCAACTTATATAAAATATATGAAAGATATATAAAAATAAAGTGTTGTTTTACATTTATTTTATTCTATCATAGATACTAATGGGAGTAGGCGATGTTTTCCTTGTGCCTTGCCAACTCTCTAGAGTAAGGGAACAGACCAAATATAAATTTTCTAAATAACTATATTTTATTTGACAACCATCCTTGAGTGAGATAAAATAGCTGTGTGTCATGTGGGAAAACAAGGCAAAGCTATTTATAATAAATAATACTGTACTTTTCAAAATACAGCCCTGGATAAAGCAGATGTTAAGAGATAAGAAAAGTCTGGCTGGATAAGACAAAAATCTGTCTGCATCCTGCTTCCTCCTAGGATTGAATTGGATGGCAGGAAGGATGTTTATAGGCATGGACTGCACATTATCATGATTATTGCTTTTGATGCTGATGCTTGCATATCTAGAGCAATTGCTACCCCATTTTAGAGCGCTGTAAAATTTTGTTGAATTGCCCCATGTTTTCCACCAGAATATTTTCAGAATTTGGTCACTAGTTATTAGAAATCCAAAGGAGTCTCAAGCCATTTATGGCCATGGGGTCATTGGCTACCCACCTTTGGCCTGTGAGAAGTTCATATGGTTCTGTTCTCCCTTTTGCCCCTGTTTCTAAGCAACTGGAACAAATAGTCTCCCTCTAATTCTGGATATTTTATCACTATCCTATCAACTAGGTTCTTATTCCTTTTAAGGCAAGGTTGGGAAAGGTTTCCTGCATTCCATTTGTCATCCACTGTCAGCTCTCCAAGGTAGACCAGACTTAAAGAACCAACAAAAAAGTAAAAGTGTCCAACTCTAGGGGATGGTGCTCATCTCCGTTTCATAGCCAAAGAACCAGCATTGTCTGAAGATGTTTCCATGGTCATGTGCCAGCATACTATATGCCAAGACACACAGAACGTTGTTACTTTTCCCACCAAATTAGGTGGTACCTATTGATCTACTTGCATTTTTAATACTTTTGAACTGCTAGGTTGGCAGAAGCTGGAGCAAGTAAACGGAGCTCACCTGTTACGCAAGTGCCTAAATCTCAAACCCTGACCTTCCAGACAATAAGTCCAGCATCTTAACCACTTGGCCACTGTGCCCAAGGAACCAGTGATGTAATGCTAATACTACTTTTATTATTAGGTACAATAACAGAATCTTTCAAGCCTGAATGCACTTCCCTACATACTCCTTTTATCTTTGGGAGGGTCTTGTCTGAGGGGCTTGCTCTGATTACACTTCTGGCCTGGACACAGATTTCTTTTATCTGACTGTTGCCTTGTTAGCAACTCTTCCTCCTTTTCTCAAGGTTATTCCTTCTGCCCATTACACCATCACTCTTGTAAGATTGACCATTCAGAATCTGGTTTTTCTTCAGAATTAGTCTCTGAAGAATGGCTCCAAATTTCCAATTCTGGATCTGTTTTGGGTCATTTTCGGGCAGGATTCAATGGCATAGGAGCAGGAAACTTTGGATGACTATTCCTCTTTCTCCAGAGGAAGGAGAAATTCTCCAACTCTTTCAACAGAGCAGGAATCCTATTGTGAGAGAGAGAAAACCTCCACCATTAAAAAAGAAGAAGAAGAAGCTTCAATTGCACTGTTACAGCCACCATCTTGACTTGTTAGACCACAGACCAAAAATATCCATGGAAGAAATAGCAGCAGACAAGACATCCCTTCATCTCTATGAAGGTTAGTTGGCCTTTAAAAGTAATTTAAAGACCGTTTGATCTTTAAATTAACATCTGGCTTACAGATAGTCCTCAATTTACAACCACAATTAAGACCAGAATTTCCACTGTTAACGTAAGGCTTAAGTAAGCCTGATGTTACAATCTGTTTTGCCACAGTTGTTAAGCAAATCACTGCAGTTGTTACCTGAATCATGTGGTCATTAAGTGAATCTGGCTTGCTACCGTTGACTTTGCTTTTTGGAGGTCACCTGGGAAGGTTGCATATGGCAATCACATGACCTGGGACATTGCAACCATCATAAATACATGCCATTTGCCAAGCACCCAAATTTTGCTTACATGACCGCGGGGAATGTTGGGATGGTTGTAAATACAAGGACTGGTTGTAAGTCACTTTTTTCAGCGCATTGTAACTTTGAACAATTGCTAAACAAATGATTGAGGACTACCTGTATTTTAATTATGGAAGAATTCATACCTTCTTTTTTGTATTTATTTTAATTTAGGCACTGCCCAAACCCAACCAATTGTAGGCAGCTCACAATATAATAGTTAATAAAAATGCAGTACAAAATAAAATGGGATCCAGTTGTTCAGTACGAAAACACAAATGAAACACTTCTAAAAGACCCTCCATTCATCTTAACCCAAGGCCTCGGAGAAGAACCAGCTTTCCAGGATTTTGTGAAAGACACTGTTTAAAATATTTATGGTTGTTGTACATGTTTTGTCTCACTGTTCATATTTTTTCATGGATTTAGCTGCTAAATTATGAATTAATGCATTGATTCAATTCTTTTGACGACCGTGTATCTCTGAATTGTAGCGCGCGACATATTGTTGTTGCTAGTTTATGAAGCTAAATTAGAAAATTGAAGGAAAACGTCTCTGCCCAGCACTACTATCATTCCAGAAGTGATTTCCACAGCAGGGCAGGAAGAACTGGCACATCTCATCCAAAGCAAAAGAAGAGAGAAATCTATTTTGTTCTGCTTTGGCAGTCAGATCACTCTCCCTTAGATTTTTCATTCCCCTCTTCTACAGGGTACCCTACTAAGACCAACATCTGCAACTTACTTCTGAAAATAAACAGGGTTAAAGTGATTAGTTGAGACAATACAATTGTGAGATATGTGACATATTTATCGGGTCAAACCAGGATATGAAAATTAAAGGCTGCTGTATCTCAGTTCACCTCCTCTTGATGGAGCCCAAAGGCAATTCTTTTGCTGAGCTTATTACACAGTGACATTCATTGTCACCTCACAGTGATATACAATAAGCAGACATTCTCAGAAAGACTGCTTTTAATTTTTCTTCTCATTATCTTTGCTTACAGCTGCTCATATCACCTATGATTCAACTGAAGACATTCTTCAGGAGATATTCATGTGGATTCAGTAGACTAGTCCATTTACATGGGGGAAGCACACGCAGCACAGTGGAAGAGGTGAAAATGTTATGGCTTTCCCTAAGAAAGGCACAGGGTGAGATCTCAACTGATGAAAGCTGAGCTCAGGATCACAAAAATATGTGGCAGTAGAGAAAGAAAATGTTGCGTGCCGACCATGGTAGATTTTTTTTTCAGGAGAGGGGTGCCTTTTTTCATCACAGCTGACTATTGCAAAAGTATTAGATTTTTCAACAGCCCAAAAATGGTTTTTGAAGCTTATGTCCTGCTATGTGATAGAATCCCATTCTATCCTTGATACAACATCATTCCAAGAAAGCACAGCAGAAAATATGCTTCTATCACAAGTGTGTGGCTTTGTTATAATAGCTGTTCCTTCTATACCTTCAAAGTAATTTTTTTCACTATACGATAAAGAAAATGGCAGAATGATTCACTGATTGCTGGCAAAAATGTTCTGCTCTTGAAATGAAAAAGGGAGATTTGCCACCGCTATGAAAAGCAGCTCCTTCCCACTCTACCCCACCTCAAAAAAGAGTTCAGGTCAAGAAGCTCCTTAAATATACCTGTTCTTAGCAGAATTTAAATAATCCAATATTTTTCTTCAGACGGCTGCTCTTGGATGTGTTTTGGATCCTGTGAGATTCTTCTAACAGCAAAGTCTTCTCTGAACTGATATATTCCAGATGTGGCAACCAAGACAATGTCCAAGTTGACTGGGAATTATAGGGTTTGAAGTCTGAGACATCTGCAAAACATCAGATTAAGAAATTTTGCAGAAGGAATTTGTAATGAACTACAGAAAAAAAATCACCATGCATATTTCGACCACTGTGGTGGATGAATGAAGATCTTTCTGAATTCCCTTGAATGGAGACATTCTGTGTTACAGTCCCAGCTATTCTATGTCTCTGCAGCAATGACAAATTCAATCGTGGTTGCATTAGTAGAAGTTTCCAAATCACAGGAAGTAAATAATCCCTTTCCTTGATCAGCAATCAGTCCAATTACTACATAAGGCTCTGGGTATGACAAGGATGCTAACAAGATAACGGTAGAAAAGAAATCCAATAAAGACAAATTGAAGTAACTGGTGGAGGTTAACCATGAGAAGACTGAGGTCCTTTTCAAATACCTGAAAAGATTTCTTTTTATGGACAAGATCAAGACCTGACCTCTTTCTTTCCAGAGTACATAAGAGATAATAATGGATTTTAAATTACAGGAAGGGAGATTCAGATTGAGGGTACATCATAGTCTTCTAAATACCAAAAGCAGTTTATTTCCCATTCACAGTCATCTATGTGAAGTCTCGGTGGACATCTCACTAGGAAGACTTAATTTGGATTCTTGCCCAGAACAAAAAGTTAGACTTGAGACCTATCTGGACCCATCCAGCCTAGGATTTTAGGACCCTCAGATGAGGTAAAAGATGAAAATCTTGGCAAAACACTGTTTTTTTAATATGCATCATAAGTATATAATCCAAGATGCCAGAGTTGCATGGAGCCTTTAAAATCTTTGGATATGGCCTCCGTAGAAAGTGCCAGCAAATTTTAATTTTTACTGTGAAAAAAGGGAAAAGCTATTAAATACTTAGGGGAAGGGTTAACCATATTTAATGAACTTTCTGAAATTATAAATCCATTTCAATGTATATTCAATTCAATCAAATTTAATTTTCATCCTTCCCCTTCTTTTTTGCCCTGTAGCCATCTAAGCCTACCTTGGCACACCTCCCAAAGACAAATTGCTACCTAAAAACATTATACGTTGTGTACACATACAGTTGACTTTTCATAGTATCATTTTGTTTTGCTTGGGGAGAGAGAATATCAGCTGAATTTGCAGGGAAAATAAAGCTCAGTG
>JANHZU010007178.1:50581-63142 GCA_032468055.1 Acrochordus granulatus
GGGCTCCAGGGGGGGCTCATTATCAGCATGGAGGTGGCTAATTGATCCCTAGCCATCCTCACCCCCCTTTTTATATTGTAAATCTTTTGCCACCCCGCTAGTTTACCAGGTTTTTATTTTGTTTTTAATGGTTTTTTTTTAATTTTCTATTTTAATTGCTTTTAATATTGTGTTTTCTTGTTGTTAGCCGCCGAGAGTCTTCGGATTTCGGCGGCATATAATTTTGATGAATAAATAAATAAAATAAATAAATATTAAGTGATCAGATTTGGGAGGGTTAGAAGATCACTTTATTGATGACATAGTTTACTATTGCATAAGTTTAACATATAAGATTTCTGATTTTGAGAAAGTCAAGTAAATTTGCATACAGAATACGGTTCATTGTTATATCTATTATTTGTGAAATGTATAAGCCACTTATTAGCAGGGAAAGAAATCTAAAGCAGGATGTATACGTTACCTATTTGCCAAGTACTAATTTTGAAAAATGTACTTAAATAGGCATTTAAGAAGAGAACTCTTCTTGGTATGGGTTTCAATATTTTCCAGTATTGGTTATCTCGGTGATTGTTTTTTTTTAAGCTATAATGTTTCACTGCTTTTGTCCCTCCATTTAAACTAACAAAAAATATTCATCAATTAAAACGATATCCCTCTACATACCTTCTGCTCTTGGAGAATACCATGGCAATTGAGGTAGAGAGGATTCATAGAAACCTTTCACTGATCGAAAACTATGATTGCTTGCTTTTTTTCTAAGTTAGGTATGGCAAAAGTGTCCAGGAGTAACAATAAAACCTAACCCCAGACACATTTTGTCCAGGACAATCTGTCCTGAATCTGGCCTTTAGGTCTCTCAGTATAGCACTGCATCCATTGCTTTGTAACCAAATCAATATAACCTTTTTATGTCATCATCAACACCTACCCTAACTCATCTCCTTCTTGTTGTCTTTCCCTTTGAAAATCAACTCCATGATTCCACTTGAAGCTCAACAACTACTACGCTTCAGCAACTCGTAGTTGACTTCCAGAATTACTAGAGTCTCCAACGTTTTACTGACTTATGGGCTGTGTCCTTTCTAGAGTTTTGTAACTGAAGGAATGGAGATAATCTCAAACATCACTTGAAAAATAGACAATATGGTCATGGTCAGTCACACCTTGATCATTTCCCTAATGGATTACTACAGTGTGCTCTGTATGGGGCTGTCTTTGAAGTCCCCCTTGAAGTTACAATTGGGCACATTGTACAAATGCACATATTCAGTCTTTCACTAGCATAAAACAATCACATTGGACAAACCCAACTAGAGAGCTATCCTCAATGTGGTCATTAAATGTGGTCACAGTTTCTTTTAGAGAATGATGCATCACAGACCAGACAGTTGTGCTCCATTTTAATTCATGGGAAGATTTTATGGTACAAAAATAGAGGTCTGCTTTTATCAATGCAGCTGTGGCTTTTATGGTTATTGTTGTAGCCATACACTATGTTTCTTTCTACTACCTTTTAATTTTTGTATTTCAGCCCTTTATTCTACATTTTATCTGTGTGGATCTTAACCTTATGCCTTTTTTCTTTTTATTATGTTTCTATTCTTGTGATCTCTCTGTATTTATTCTTATCATCTCTACATATTGGGGCATGTCTTTGTTTATTGTTAGATTTCTAACCCAACTTTATTTGTAGAGCTTCATGTGCTCATGATTCCTATTTTCCCCACAACACCAATCCTATCAAGTAGGTTGGACTGAAAGAGAGAGAGAGAGAGACTGGCCCAAAGAGACCCAACTAGCTTCCATGCTGAAGGTGGAACTGGAATTCACAGCCTCCAGGTGTCTAGTCCAGCACTTTAACCAGTACACCAAACTGGTTTAGCACTCCTTCTTGCAATTTATCTTCTGTATCTTTTTCTTATAATCAAGGGCCTCCACAAGGAAGGTCAAAAAAATCAAGATGGCACCTTCAACCATGCATTGGGATTGAGATCATAACATGGAGGCCTGAGCATAGATGTATATGATTAGCTGTGTTGTGGTTTTGCTAAAGCTCAATACAGTTCTATCCATTTTGTGGAATTCTTTATTTTTATCTTGTTTGTCATTCAGAGTTTCTTGGATAGATGGGCAACCATATACATTGGATAAATAAAAAAATCTGAAGACCTGTCCATATTTTATATGCATTACCCATTTTATATGTATCTTTCTTGAGTTATTCTACCTTGTATAAAGTTTATAGATTCAAACCTAGTAGAGCCTTGTCTTCTGATTCTATTCTCTTGTCTGCTTTTTTCTCCTGCCCTCACTAGTCCTAATGTATTGTGTTTGCAAAGGTTGAAGAGCAAGTGGGGTTGACTTCTTAAACCACCATGTTATTTCCTTTTATAACAATGACATCTAAAGAAAGGAGCTGTGTTGTTCCACAGTTCAGGCTGCTTCTGATACTGGACCTCTATAGGTGATCCTCAACCAATGGCTGTAGTGGAGCCTGCACATTAGAAGTCATGATGGCTGTTAAGTGAAGTGCCCATGTTTTCATCTTACTTAAAAAACCCCATCCCTGCTACCCCCAATATGGTCATTAAGTGAATAGGTGAGTTGTTAAACAGAGCATGGGGTGCTTCAGGGACCCCAGGGGAGGCCCTATGAGGCTTAGCATAGTCTCTGCCCTGGGCTTTGCAAGGCCTTCCCCACCCCCTGAGGGACCCCACAATTCAATGCAGCTGTTGAATTGTGGAAAATGGAAAATGGAAGCTGCTTCTGGGATTGCACCATGCAGCCCAGCAACAGAGCAGCCTGTCCTCCTTCTCTAACCAGAGCTCCAGAGATCTTTGAAAGTGTGTGATGGATGACACAGGATGAAGAGGAAGTGTGGGGCCCAGTGGGACAGAAAGCAAGCTGAAGCACTGCAAAGACCTTGTGGGGGAGGATTTGGGAAGATAGCTGGGAGCACTTCAGCACCCTATGGTTGGTTGTAAGGGTGAATGACTGCAGGGGTATTGCAATAGCTGTAACTTTGGGACTAAGTTGTAAGTAGCTTTTGGGGGGTCCACTGTGACTTCGACCAGTCAAAAGTCAAAGATTACCTGTATGGCTCTTTAAACTTTCCCTGACTGCCTTCTTAAGACTCAGAATCCTTTAATGCGGCAACTTTAACCTAAAATGGAAAAAAAATCCATCATAAGACAAGGTCAGTCCTTAGGGACATACAATGCTGCAAAAATAGAAGTTCTTCTAGTTCTATTCACAGGCTACCTTCTGCCTTTAATAGAAATATCTTCTGTATCAGCAGAGCCCACATCTGCCTCTCTCTGCAAAGATAAATATCCCTGGTGTAGTTGATCCACATCTGCATACAGAATTGTCTGTATGGGTGTATATGTATCACATGGGGGAAGGGATGAGTGGGTGTTTGGCTCTCCAGGTCTGCAGAAAATGCTCTAGATCTATTTGGATCAAAAACACCATTGACAAATCTTAACTGCAGCTGTCAGAATGGCTACTTATATATAAAATACACAAACAGCTGGCGAAAACTCACAAATACATGAGGGAAATATAAAGGACAACATGAAGAAAACAAGCCTGGATAAAGGAAGACGAGGGATAAGTAATAGGTACGCCTAAGCATATCAATGAGCAATCACACACCAGTCTTTTTTCCTCTTTATGTTCTAAACAGCATGCTATGAGATTTCAGCTGAATGTGAATCCGAGTTACATAATGCAGCACCTGCAATCCCAGATCCCATGTACTGGTTTTCACTCAAAACAAAACATGGCACTTTAAAATGCTGAGTTTTAAGTAACAGCAACATTCTTATTCATTCATTCATTCACTTAAGGCTTTTTCTTTACTTGGCTCTTTGGTCAAACAGCCCCAGCATGGCTTATCAAAAGAAATAATTAAATCACTGTAAAAAAAAATATATTAAAGCACAAGGAAAGAGAGTGGGCGAGAAAAAGGGGGGAAAATCCATTAGGTTGATGGTGCGTTCAGTTGCCCAAAAGCCTAAAAATCAAAATATATCCTCAGGTTGACTGCATTTATTTTTCACTGGCCTTGACCTATTCCCTGATGATCAGTTCCTTTTCTGCTTTTCTCCATCTGCTTTGTATTTTTGAGATTAAACTTAATTAACTTCTCCTCCTCTTCCCATGGGGTACGGGAGGCTCCTATGAAGCCTTCTGGAAATAATTTGAGGAAGAAGGGACCACTAGGGAAATGAAACAGTAACAGCTTTCTTGCTGTAATGCATATTTTTAATTAAACACAAATTGTTTTTTTACACTATCCCACAACAGAAACAATACAGTTCAATAGCAAGCGCATACATACTGATTCTAACATTGTAAACCCTGCAGTGCACATATAATTTTCACATTCCTCTCCTAATGAATTGCTGCTCATCTATTGAAGAACTCAAACCAAGAACTGATAGCTATTTTCCTAGTTTTCTTATACTGAAAACACACAAAGCTTTTCAAAGCTCCCAAGGAACACCTTGGGTAATATAATATAGCATAATTGTGCAATTGTGCTTTTCCACAGTCCCTAAAAGAGGTAGAATATATCCCAATAAATCTTAAGATAGAACTAATGGGTTGGAATACATTGAAAGCAATGCACTGGAGTTGAATGGGAAAAAATATACTACATAGATGCCCAAGTAATTCCTACTGGTAACTCTTTAAAGCAGCTGCATCTTTCCCTGGATCACAAGGATGCCCTTCGCTGATGCAGCTTCATCCTTGGAAAAGACTTGTTCAGTTTAAGGAGTTTCCCATAGGTCCTCCAAGCAAACCTATGTACATTCTGAGTACTTTTACTTTTCAATTTGAAAGGAGTGCATGGTCTTAGAATTGAATTTTGTCCATCTTATGACACTCTGCCTAGGTTTGAAACACCAAAATTCACTGCCAGGACAGTTTTTCTTTTAGCTATGACACAAATAAGTTACAGAATCATCGCTCACGACATGGGCACAACCACCCAGTGCAAGGAGCATTATCTAAAGAGAAGCACCTTTTTTAGGAAACATGTTCAATGGATATCTGTAGGAGGTTGTGTCAAAGCTAAGAAACAAAAGAAAAAAGAAAAACGGATTTCTCTAAAGGCAATCAGCAGATGGAGATCCCATCAGCATGTCATCAACTGATTGGGAAAATACCCATCAATCATAACAATGCAGCAGGAATGAGGTAGATCTAAATGCAAGATTATACCCCATCATCTATCAGCTGTTTTCAGCACCATTTCTGTATTCCATTTTGCCCTAATTTGATCTGAAATCACTCTTTCTCTCTCATTCTCCATCATCTTTCTTTCTTTCTTTCTGAATCACAAGGAAGTTGAGTCTCCAACAGCATTTCTATTTAAAGTTTCTTTCCCTTTTTACTTTCTCTGTTTAGGCAACAGATGTTGGCATGCAGCAGCAGATGGTTGATCCCATCATCCCACCATTATGCTACTGCAACCCTGTATCAAACTAGTAAGGCCAATCAAGCTCTTACAAACTTCCAGTTAAGCAGCTGAGTGTTACTGCCCAATTCCAATAGACCACTAGCAATACCATGCCTAGTTCCTAAGGAAAGCAACAGCAGAATGAGGGTGGACCAGTCTAATTACAACAGGAGGGAAACAGAGCCCATGCATCAGCTGATGTAGCCAATAAGTATTGGCTCACAGTTAAGACGTTGGGCTTGTCAGCCAGAAGGTTCGCAGCCCAAGATTGAGACCCAGGCACTGTGTAATGGGATGAGCTCCTGTTATTTGCCCCAGCTCCTGCTAACCTAGCAGTTCGAAAGCATGTAAAAATGCAAATAGATAAATAGCTGCCACCTATTTGGGGGAAGATAACAGTGTTATGTGCACATCAACATATAGTCATGCTGGCCACATAACCACAGAAGCATTTTCAGACAATGCTGGCTCTTTGGCTATGAAGCGGAGATGAGCACCACCCCCTAGAGTTGGGCATAACTGAACGGGAAAATTTTTACCTTTAGATCTTATTCAGTACTTTTAGATGACTTTGATGGAATGGATAGCAAAGAGTGACAGCTTTTGTATACCCAGTGGTTGCCATTCGTTGTCATTGATTTAAGAGAGGGGAAACACTACTTTAACTGTAGTACAATAAAGGTACTTTAAGCCTGTCTCATTCATGGTGAGGAAAAACGATAAAGGCAGCATCATAGGTTTATGGCAGAAAAAAACGTGTTTTCATAGCTAATGTTTGTTCAATGGTTCCATGTTGGGAAGAATAATTGAATCAATGGAACATGTTATTCTCCATTGCCCTCTCTATGGAGGTGATCGCCAGGAATTATTATTTCCATTCTTTACTAAATATCCTGGTCATGCTGATCTGTTTTATCTTAAGATGTTATTGTCGGATCAATCTGATTTTGTTTCCCTAACCAAGCCAAATATTGTTCTATAGTTTGCACAGTCTGCCATATTATTAACTCTAACCTTTTTTAAATCTTTTAGAATAGCTACATTTTTCTTTATCTTATTTAACTATGATTCTTATATTTTATTTGCTGGTCTATGATCGAACAAAGATTCGATTGATTGATTGATTGATTCAGTGGTTAGGTGCAATCCATGGTAAGGTATAGTTAACTTTCCCAAACTATTCCTCCTCGTTTAATGTATATTTTCCAAACTAGAGACCATTCAGTACTATACATTCTTGCTTGGCAGAGTGCTTTAGCAGGCTGTAATATCTCACTCCAGTAAAATCTTCAGTATATCTACAGTTTTTTTATCCAGATATATGTTGAAAATGTGCAATATGTAATACTTCATATGAAATGAATTATTATTATTGTAACCACACTGAGTTACCATTTACTAAATTCTAGATATTTTCTATAATATTCCCATGCAAGTAATTTAAAGCATAAAAATTAGAATATGTAATACAGCATAAACCGGGCCAAACTGCAGAAAATAAAAAGAAAGTCTCAAATGTGATCAGCCATATTTTAAATTTAGTTTACAAGTTTACCTTCAGTTTCAGATTAGTAGGCAGCAACATAAAATAGATCAATAGACTGAAAGCATTAGCATCATAAAACCAAAACAGGAATTTTAAAAATAGCATCAAAAACCACTTTTTATATTAAAAAGCACACAATGCCTTAAAGATATATTTAAAACAAAATGCAAATATAGGAGAAAATGCCTGCATGTTAAATGAGCATTTTCATGTTTCTCTAATTAGCAGAAAAAAGAACCAGGCGAGTATATTGATCAATTGACTGGATGGTTGGATAGTTTTGCTGTGAGATTCTTTTTCTAGAGAAATTGAGCAACATGCAAGAGATCTTGTCATGTGACAGGAAAATGTCATTCCCAAAGGGTTTTAGATTATAAATTGTGGAAAATGGTAACAGCATGAGATGGAGAAAACAAAACAGAGAAACAAGACTATTGAGGACAGAAAGAACTACGTTATGAAGGAAAGCAGAATAATGTTACAGACTTGGAAGCTACCCTAAAAGTGATCTAGTCCAAACTCTGCTCAGTGCAGGATTTACAACAGCATTTCTGACTGATTGTGTGGTTGAAGGTCTCACACTTCATGTGGCAGCCTGTTCCATGGGCTGGCTGCTTATGCAAGTTAGGAAATTCATCCCAATGTGTAGCCCGAATCAGTTTTAATTGACTGGTTCTGATCCTACCATTTGGGGTAATGGATGTTCACTTCCTCTTTGATAACCTTTCAAATATTTAAAGAATGCTATCATATCTCCCTTCCAACTTTTTTCTGTATGCTAAATTAACCCATATTCTTTAACTATTTTTCATAAAGCTTCACTTCCAGATTTTCTACCACCTTGGTAGTCTTCCTCAGAACTTGCTCCAGTGTCTTATTGTCCTTTTGAAATTAAGGGGTCCAGAATTGGATACAAGATTCCAACTGGTGTCTGACCAGGAGGAGTAAGGGGGAAAATTACTTCCTGTGATCTGGAATTAATACTTCTGTAGTGATCCAAAGTAATCAAAATATAGCCAGCAGCCAGTAAAGAGCCTCAAAATTTAGAGGTAGCAAGAGTAGATTGGTTGATTGTATTTATTTTTTAAAAATTTTTCCAGGGTATGTGGCCCAACACTCATCAAGCAATTCTGAGAAGCTAATATAGGCTAAAAACATCATAATATGAAAATAAGACAATAAAATAATGAAACACACTGCATCAAAGAAAAACACAGATTTCATATAATTACGAAAGACTCATTTACACCCTGGCCCTGTGTCTCAGATATGTTGTTTAATTGATGTGATGTGGAGCAGGCATACTTTGTCAGATCTGGTCCAGCAAATATCCTGTCCCTCAGATATCTAATTACCAATATCTTAAACTGTACCTGGAAATTCACACATAACAGTGGATCTCATGCAATACTGGTAGGCATGTCAAGTGTGCTCATAATTACTCATGCCAACACATTATGACCTGGTGTAGTTTCTGACTGGTCTTTAAGGGCAGCCCCATATAAAACCCATTGCAACTGTCCAAGCAAGAGCTAATTAAGTCATGAGTTACTTGTGACTCACTACAATTAAAGAAAGTATTTGGTGGTAGAAAGCCATGAAAACAAGTATCAATGCTTTATCCATAAGAACAGCCTTAACTTCATATTTCATTGTTCTTTGGATTTAGAATTATTTTAACATGGGATATGCTGTTATACTTACTATTTAATTCATGTTGATAGATCATCAAAAACTAAATCGGAATATATTTACAATTTTGGAATATTGTCAGTTTCTTCCATCTTATCCTATGCAGAGCTCTAAAGCATTATGAATGCAAATCCCAAAAATATGTCCTTTTAGTAAACCAGCCCAACCATCTAGATTCCTATGTCAATTCACATGTTGACAAGGGGAAGAAGGTGATCAAGACAAGGGATAGAATGGGAATCAGAGATGTAAAAGAATTTCATCTTGGATTTCTTCTCAGCCAAAATTATATGATCTGCTAAACTGAAACCACAGCGAGAAGAGCCATATGATTCAGAGGCATCAGTTTCAAAATATTTTTCAACATAAAAGTACACATCATGTACATATTGGGGAATTTTTGTACAAAACAAAAAAGTGCATGCAGGAAACATGTAAAAATAAAAAAAGATGAATTTGAAAAAGTGAGAGAAAACATACATTTGGGAAACATAATAAAAAGAGGATATATTTAGGAAAGCTAATGAGTACATAGGGGAATATACTGCATGTATATCTGGTATTCTATTCTCTGATATTATGTCTCTACATTTCCAAGTCAGGAGTACATGTCAAAATCCTTAGCAAAAAAAAAATACTGCAAAGGATCAGTTTGCTGCTTGGAATTCTGAAACTTGCTATAGCTGAGCGTGACAACTCCAACATTTTTAAAAAAGGACCTCAAATAATATGGTCTAAAAGGTGAATCTACCAGGAGATCCCAGGGATCCACACCAAATTTGGAGACTGAAAACCATTTCAGCGACTGTAAAGAAAGCAAGCTGAGTATGTCCATGAAATCACCAAGAGTAAACTTGAATGAGGCATTGACTATGGACCAAGTATTAATTCGGAAGGAGCCTAATGTGTGTGTGTGAATGTGTGTTTGTGTGTCTTCCATTGTTACCAGTTAAGAGTCTAGCCATTTCTCTGCTGTAGCGAAGTCATTTTCTTAACGATAACACCTAGATACTGTGTGTGGATACTCACTTGGAGGATAATTACATGTAGCCACTAGGCAGTATTCTCCATTTTATCTCTCTTGGTGCCCACCAGGTTTTCTGTTCCACCTGTCTTATTGATAAAAATTATTTTAATTATAAATAGACCCATTTCCAGCAGGTTTGCTTTTTTAGATTTTTTTTACCACCTTTATTATTTTTAACAAAAGTATTAAAAATAACTCAAGGTGGTGAACATACCTATTACTCCTTCCTCCTCTTATTTTCCTCACAACATAAACCTTGAGAGGTGAGTTGGGTTGACAGAGAGTGACCGGCCTAAACACTCACCCAGACGGTTTTTGTGCCTAAGGCGGGGCTAGAATTCACACTCTGCAGCTTTCTAGCCTGATGCTTTAACTGCTAGATCAAACTTGTAAGAATAGCCCTCATTTCCCTTGCAAAAAGATCTCAGTAGCAACTAGGAAGCCGGTTAGTTTTTTAATAATAGTATTTTAGGATCAGCCATAACGGCCTCTGTGGTTATTGTGTAAATACACAAATCTCCTATAGTGAACATTATGTGAGTATACCTACCATATACTTTTATAATTCCAACTCTGATACATTCAGAAGCTGATAATAGCCTTAGTTTTGACTGGATAACCTCAGGAATTTCAAATTATAGCTCTGTCTTCACTTAAAAGTACCAATAAGCATCTACCCTGTCCGGTGCATGCAACCAAATGCACACACAAAGGTTCCAAAATAGCTGATTTATTGCCAAAGCTTATGCACAAGAATCTTTTCACACTAACAGTTTGCACCTAGGTGAAACTAGATAAGAGTCAATAGATTCAAGGGGTTTAGACTTTGTTCTCTTATGGCTACCTAGGGATGCTTGACTGATGCCTCATTTAACTCCTCCCCCTGGCTTTGTCAATTTTTTCCTACGTTACTAGCTTCATTTATTGTCTATTTATTTATTACAAAGATTTGTATATTGCTTGCCCAATTTCTTAAGGACATTTAAAAACTCTGTTATATATTCCTATGGAGACCTTAACAGGCCCATCTTGTTCCCTTGATAAAAGTAGAGAAGTGGCTTACCATAGATTTCATTTCTGATTTTTTTAAAACTTCCCCATCTAACCTTGAACCTGGAATTTGCTGAGAGTCTCCCAAGCAAGCACTGACCAGATCAAATTCCATTTAACTTTTTAAAAGTGAGTGAGGATCGGCTTGGGGTGCCACATGCTGCAACACCCAAATTTATACTGTCCAAAAGTGAAGGCATTATAGAAAATTACATTTTGAACAATTCTATTACTACAAAAACTACACAGTTATCACCTTGATTTGTAATCATACAATAAAACTAGATTAATCTGGCCCATAATTACAATGCAATCAAAATGAATTGTATCCCCCACCTGTAGAAATGTAATCTCTCAATCAATCTTTTATTACAGACCAGAATTAAAAATTAAAACATTAAAACAAAATAGAAAAGAAAGAAGAAGACTCAATAGTATATTTCAGTTAATGGTGAGATCATTGATGGATGGCCAACGTCTGCCTAATTTTACAGACAGCATAGCAGAATTTAGCTACATTCAAAGAAACTGTATCGTACTGATCTGATAATAACACCTGTACATAAAAAAGATGAGAATTTTCCAGATATTTTGACAGGTAAAGAAATGAGTATGTGAATCCGTATAGAAGAGTATAATATACCAAGACATGAGCTGTGGTTTCAATGGACCCTTGTTGAAATGTAGTTCAACTAATCATATGAATGATTCCATCCAACTAGATAGTGCTTTGCTATTTTTAATGAATCCCTCATTGATAAAACCCCCAATCAGTGGAAAAGATATCAATGTCCCTGTAAAAAGATAAAGATTTCCCCTGCCAGTCATGGCCAATTCTAGGGGGCAGTGCTCATCTCTATTTCCTAGCTGAAGAGCCAGCATGTCCAAAGACATTTTCATGGTCATGTGGCCAGCATGACTATATGCCAAACCACACGGATCACCATTACCTTTCCCACTGAAGGTGGTACCTATTTATCTGCTTGCATTTTTACATGCTTTTGAACTGCTAGGTTGGCAGGAGCGAGGCAGAAAATGGGAACTCACTGCAATAGGTGGCAGCTCTTGGGTCTCGAACTTGAGCCACCAATCTTCTGGCCAACAAGCCCAGTTTCTTCACCGCTCGTGCCACCGTGCCCTAAATATCCCTGCATTAACTGTAATTCTTTCCTCTTTTTGTATGAATGTTCTGCTGGAAATAAGGATCAAAAAATAAAATCAACACAGCTGCTGCAAGTGGAACTGAACAGCAGATTTTTCATTTGCATAATATTCGTTTTGGCTCACTGTTAATGAATTTGTATTATGTGAACTGCATTAATGTTTTTTTCATAATTTTCAAACAACACATCATGTTAGATAACTAAATAATAACCCGGAAAATGGAACGTTGCTTATAGCTAATATAAAAAGAAAGAAGAGGCTCCATTAGAGGTTTATTCAAATCAGTAATTGTACTACGGATGTATCAGTGCGATAAAGACTTTGGGCTGATACTTCTTCATGTATCTGTTCAATAACTTAGTGAACAAGTAGGTAACTTTAGACCACTAGTAACAGCACATAAAAGATATGCATATTTAAAAAAAGTAAAATAGCAGTTTTGAGTAATTAAATCTCACAATACTTTAAACCAGTCAGATAAACTGATTTTAGTTTGTTTGTTTTGGGGGCATAGAGCCCATGCCCAAGAGTAAGGGTGGTATTGGGGTGGAGGGTATTTCTTGTTTGGGGGGTTTTAGGGTAGGAGATGGTATCCAGGTGGTTAAGATC
>JANHZU010007179.1:11541-23258 GCA_032468055.1 Acrochordus granulatus
AGGAGAGAAGGGGGAGGGGACTTCCTGGAGATTGAATTGGGAGTCTGAAGTCTCAGGGAGTTCTCTCTCTTGAATGCCTTTCTCTTCATAATTTACGCTGTTTATGCAGCGAGAGAGGAGAGCTATGTTGTGAGATTTCCCACGTGAGCTGATCACGCGGTGCTCATTGCGATAAGGAATGTCGACCTGTCGCCATGCGGCAGCGTAGGCAGAACTCACGCACGTGCGCTGCCACCTGTATGGGAATGGAGTAAACTGCACGAGAGGAGAGTTGGCAGAACGTGCACGCGCGGGATTGCTCTCTGCAACAATGGAGTAAAGCACGAGGTAAGAGTCGGCATAACGTGCACGCGTGCTTGCGTTAGCAGAACTCTCATGTGGAGTTGCCTGAACGGGAAATACAGAGCGCACTTACTGATGACGCGCAATGCTTGGCACAAAGTTTCCTCATCTTGTGAGTCGCAGTTCATCCAGTGGAATAATATTAAATTTTTTTGCTCGTCCTGCAAATTTTTCGTCTTGTGAGTTACTCGTCTTGTGAGGTACCACTGTACATACAATATACAGGAAAGCCATTTTGGTCTAGTGATTAAGGTAACAGATTAGCAACTGAAGGTTGTAAATTCTAATCTTGCTTTAGCCATGAAAGCCAGATAGGTGACCTTGGGCCAGTCACTCTCTCTCAGGCCAACTCACCTCACAGGGTTGCTGTTGTGAGGAAAATAGACCTCCGTCAGATGTTCTGAGTCTTACGGTGAGGTGAAAATAGGTAGAAGAGTACTATTTATACGATGAGTGCCTAAAAGGAAGGTGGGATATAACTAATAAAGAAAACAGAAGTGGAAATATTGAAGATGAGATTATGAATTGTGGGCTTGATTAAATCAGTTTGCTAACCTTGGTCATCATACCAAATTGCAATTTGCTCAAGAAAATGAAATTAGAATGTATAAAATATAAGGGGAAAATACACATTTGGAAGACAGGTATTAGAAGCAGAGAAGCTGAAAGCAGTTTATGGAAGCAACTGGCATAATTTATTTGCTCCTCATTTCAAGGGAGGAATATTTGTTTATTTTAACAATTATTTTTAGACTACCTATTTCAACAAGAGGGCTCAAGGCAGTTAACAGTCAACAGAAGAATTAAAACAAATTTGAACCTAATCCAGCTAATGGCCAGTGATTTCATTTGAGGTATTTGAAACAGTGGATGTGAATTTATTCTAAGCAAGCATACTAATATATGTCTAGGGGTGGGTTAACATTTTCTGATTAAAATTCCAGGTTTTATTTCAAGCCATAAATAAAAAACCCCGAATTCTACCTTCTCTGTAAATTAAAAGTTTTCATAATCCTTCTGATTTGTTTTTATCATAGAATCATAGGATTGAAGGAGATCTTGAAAGTCTTTTAGTCCAATCCTCTGCCCAAAGCAGGAGTCTTCATAACATCTCAAACAAATGGTTGTCCAGTATTTTCTTTAAAATCTCCAGCGATGGAGTACCCACAACTCCAGGAGGCAAGCTATTCCACTGTTTGATAGTTTCCTCTGTCAGGAAATTCCTCCTTATTTCCAGGTTGAATCCCCTTCTGATGAGTTTCCATCTATTGCTTCTTGTCTTCCCCTCAGGTACTATGGAGAATAAATCAATGCCCTCTTCCCTGTGGGAGCCCTTACACTGCTATCATGTCTCCTCTTAGTCTTCTCTTTGTTAAGTTAAATATATCTGATTCTTTTAGCCATTCTTCTTCATAGCATTTATGAATGAAGACTTCGGTTGAACCCTGGCAAGATGGAGTGGCTTTGGGTGGCAGGGGGTCCTGGTCCTAGGACATTCCCATAGTTATCTCTTGATGGGGTTGCACTACCCCAGATAGACCTGGTGTATAACTTGGAGGTCCTCCTGGATTCACAACTCCTACTTGAGGAGCAGGTAGCGAGCGAGCGCAGCCAGGAGAGCCTTTGCACAGCTTCGTGTTGTGCACCAGTTATGCCCCTTCCAGGACCAGGAGTCCCTTCACTCAGTCACTCATGCCCTCGTCATCTCTATTCTGGACTACTGTAATGTGCTTTACATGGGGCTTCCCTTGAAGAGTATCCAGAGGTTGCAGCTGGTGCAGAATGCGGCTGTGTGGATTATTTTAGGGGCCAACAGATTGGCCCACATAACACCTTTGTTCTGTGAGCTGCATTTGTTACTAGTCTGCTTCCGGGTACAATTCAAGGTGTTTACATTGACCTTCAAAGCCCTGCATGGCATGGGACCAGGATATCTGAGGAACCGTGTCACCCCAATGGGGAGTTCCCGACCCACCAGATGCAGCAGAGGAGTCCTTCTCCGGTTCCCGTCGGTCAAGGAACTTGGGCTGGTTCAAAGAAACTGGCGGGGTCTAGGAGAAGAGCCTTCTCTGCTGTGGCTCCTTCCCTTTGGAACATCTTGCCCCTCGAGCTGACGGCTGCCCCCTCCCTTATGGCTTTCTGGAAGGGCCTTAAAACCTGGCTCTGCGAGTTGGCCTGGGGCTCCAGGGGGGCTCATCATCATCTTGGTGGTGGCTGGTTGATCACTAGCCATTCTCATCCTACTTTTTAGCCTGCCCTGCTAGTTCCACCAGGTTTTTTATTTTATTTTAAATTTTATTTTTATGTTTCTTTTTTGTTAGCCACCGAGAATCTTCTCATAGCATTACTGTTAAGCCATTACTGTTAATCCTCTCATAGCATTACTGTTAAGGCATTACTGTTAATCCTCTCATAGCATTACTGTTAAGGCATTACTGTTAATCCTCTCATAGCATTACTGTTACGCCATTACTGTAAATACTTCCTTTGCTATACTGAAGCATCTAGTTTTCCTGCCTGGATTCAGACCTTACTTTTCTTACCACCAAACTGCATCTTGTTGGATAGGGCTGAATGCTCAATTCCTTTGGAATCTCCAGTTTATCTTTCAAACTGTTAGTAATTCCCCCCAACTGTGTGTCATTTGCAAATTTGATGAGCACCCTTCAATCCCCTGTCTGGGCCATTTGTGAAGAGCACTGGGCCAAATACAGAACCTCAAGGAATCTCACTGCATGCTTCCCTTCCTGTACAGTACTATGCAAAAGTCTTATGCCACTACCCACTTCATTGTTTTAGCAAACTTTTAATGACCGTAATTATTTTTAAGTCTCTGTAGTATGATTCAAACAGAAAATATCGAGATAAATGTACACTTCAGCCAGGCCAGAAATAACTATTTATGCAACTTGGTCCAAAGAGTTAAGATTTATTAACTATGGATTGTGCCTATATTAAAAATATTGCCTCAGGGATAGTACTTGATTTTGGACTTTTGATATTATTAACCTTACTGTCGCAACCCGGCTGGCAATGAAGAAGACACAGGAGAATGTCCAGGAGAGCCAACCCCGAATAGAGCTCGGGTGGCTGTATTTATTACATATCAAACAGGAAGTACAAGAGAAACAGAATACACAGAAGGCAGTCGTGTGAATTGACACGTATGCAGTTCATACGGGATCTTTCCTCCCCACCAACTCCCCTCGCTCATGGGTCTTATCTTCTCTGATTTAATCATCTGCTTTCCTGATTAATTTATCAGCTGCGTTAGCGTTCAGTAATCTCTCAGACTGGGGCAAATAACTTCTTATCTACCCAGAGCTGAATCCACTACCTAGCTAACTCGCTGAATGCCCAAACTTAATGTATAACCACATCTTACAAATCAGTTTACTGTCTCTTCTGTTGTGAAACACAAGGGTTTTATGAACCACCAACAATATTGTATTCTTTGAAATATTAGTTATGATTTAAAACATTATTTTGAAATGTTTTACAAAGTGTTTAAATTTTTCTTAAAATCTGCCTTTGTATCAAAAATGTTTCTTTACTTGCTTCATTTCAGATGCATAAGAGTCTATTTTACATTTTTAAACATGTTCAGCTGAATGCATTTAAAATCCTTAATGAGGTAACAACTTATTTTGGGAAACTAAAGTTCATATTTGCATATATGTTCCTGATACCCTCTAGTTTAAACCTTTCAAATTGATTAAATAAGGTTTTTCTTTCTTAATAAATCTTTTGATAATATGAATTTATGTTTTGATGTAAAGGGATTTATATAGTAACTAGACAGCTCGTGATCTGTTGGGTCATTGTTTAAGAGAGATTTCCTTATCAGATTTCTTAATGCTTTCAACAGAGCTTCTAATGTACTGGAAAAGTTTTTAAAAATTCAGGGAGGTATTCAAAGATGAATCTGTCTTGAAAGTAGCTCATGTTGCAGTTAAACATCAGGAGCTGATCACAGTAAATGTTTTATGGCATTTTATTATATCATAACATGTTTTATGATAATTTTTTGTCATAAAATGTTTTATTAAATTTGCCAAATTTCAGTTATATAGGATTGAATTTCTGGATTTTGGATGCATAAGTTAGTTCTTTTGCAATACTTTTATTAAAAAATTGTTGCCCTATGATGCACCATTTTGTCCTGTTAAAAGTTACAGGGAAATAGTTTTATTGGTAAGCAGATTAGATAGACAGACAGACAGACAGACAGATATTACAAAAGCTTTGTATGGATGCTCGTTAAAGAGAACACCTACTATCAAGTACCCATTGAATGATCAAAGCAAAACTGCTTGTTCCGTTGTTGTATGTTAGAGCCTTCCTCTTGCCTCAAATAATCAGTCTGTTGATCTGCGAGAATGTAGAAGCAGTTTGCAAAACTGGCACTAATAAATTTCCCTTGGGGTTAACAGAAGCTGTTAATACTGTTATTGTTACTTTCATCTTTCCTCCACAAAGATGCAGATTTGATAAACATTCATACTTTGGAATGAGGAAGCATTGGTCACTATAGCAATGTTACAGGTAATACTTGAGAGCTCTGATCCTTTGATCTGAGTGCACACAAAGTTTCAGTTTGTTCTGAAGTAAATTTAGGCTTTCTTGAATACATGCTTATATTTTGAAATTTCCAATATTAATAGGGACTTTTCATCATATATGATGAAGGATGTGACATTAATTCTTTTAGGAAACTGGGAATCACCCAAAGTTGTAGTGAGTTAGGTGGTCATTGAAGTCCAATAAATAGTCAACTTAAAAATCAGAAGCAAACAATTTTATTTGATAATCTAGTTATACAGTCTCTTGTTGCCAATATGAACCCCCTTAATTATCCCTGGCTGCTACATTTTATGAAGCTAAAGTATTCTCCAAAGAACTCTATAAATACTGTACTACAAAACATATGTTTCCAAAATCATAGAAAAGAAAAGGGTTCTTTCAGATCAAAGTAATTGAATATAAACAAGCACTGGCATTTAAAAAATGCAACATTATTTGCTAATTGATATGCATATTTTCTGATAGGGCTACTATTTTCTGGATATCAGAAAATTAAGTGGCCAGTAGATATCAGCAAAGAGAGAAAAATATCTCTTAACTTCCTGAACAATGGTCATCCTGATTTCTGCAACTCAGATTTTGCTATATTTCTTGTTCCCAGAAGATAAAACTTAACTATATTCTTTTTTACTTGACATTTCTGTAATACAAAGAAGCATTGTGAATTGAAGAAAATTTAAAACGTTCTCCCTTGGTTTTTTTTGCATCTGGTAAAGACTTTAAGAGAACTCCAAGGCACATTTCATAATCAAACTTCTCTTCTAAAAATGAATTGAGAAAAACAATAAACCTTGAGCAATTTTCATGCTTGATTTTAAATATAATCTATGTATCTTCTATAATATATCTTGCCTTCGAGAAATTGTGGGCAGTTATGTGTTCACAATTCTTACAAACCTTAGAACTTTAAATAATTCTATCTAAATTTTTCATCTTACAGTAAAGGATTTTTTTCTGCTACTTTCATAGACTAAGATCAGAACTGAGATTGATTGGAAGGAATTTATAGGTACAGTGTAAATTGTCCAGTAATTTAATAGTAAAGGACAAATTGGAGGTATAATTCCCTAATAATAGAAAATAGAAAATCTATTCTGTCTGTATGTCTCATTTCCTATTTTCTTGTTTTGGTATATTTGAATTAATTGAGATTTTTAAATTAGCCCTAGAAAATGAAATGAGGCAAAATTAAGAATCTCAGAAAAAGAGACAGTTCTGCAGTTGAAATTCATGCATACTATGATTTTATTTTTTAAATTTATTATAAGTGGTATTAAATGTGATTAATCATTTCTGGTCTGCTTCTTCATCAGTCAAGTCCTGTAAAAAAGGAGAAACAAAATTGCAGAAGGTAGCCATTTACCTTTGTAATATCTATTTACTTTATTTCATGTTTTAACTAATGAAGGAACTAATTACTTTAGCAAGATCACTGATGACCTATTAGAATCAAATATCATCCTGGCATTTTCAGTCAGTTAAATTCAGAGAAGATTTTTAGTTATTTGTTTATTTAAAGATACCAGCAGTATGAGGTTTCAGCGCTGAAAGATACTCAGCCTTAACTCCCTTTTTCCAGTAAAGAACCTCAAGTCAGTCCAGGTGTTATCAATTAACAGTGAGGTTACCTCCTTCTCCACTGTAGACCTCAATCCTCAAAATAATATTTTTAAAAGATGCAAAAAAATCCCTCTCCAGACTTATGTATTCTATGTCTACTGGCATCCTGTTCCGTATTCTAAATAGATATTCTTCCCTTTTAAAAATGATAATGGTTCGTTATAAAACACACTTTGGTTGTTTAGAATGTCTGTATCTCTGAATAATCCCATATATGCCAAAAAATATTTCAGATTATTAAATTATTGTGGAAAAGATTGCTGATTTTTAACTTATCTGTGAATATTTAACTAATTAATGCCATTTATTAATAAATGCTGCTTATGCTGTTGAAGTGTCATCAACAGCAGCAAGGAGTAATATAATATTTAATTATGGAAATAATGCCTTGTTTTAGTTTAATTTTTAAAAAGGAAGTTTGAAAGAACATTCAAAATGTCTATTCCTGACCTAATGTAACTCTTAGTATTTATAATTAACAGATTAACATTATTTACTTTCTATTTATTTTGAACATTTTTCCCTCTGTTGTCTCTTTTCTCATTTTATAGTTTTAGATTGTGAATTCCCCCAAATAGGGATCACTCTTGTTACTCATTTATCATTTACTTTGAGTTGCCATGGGATTGTAATATAAGCCTGCCAATGGGTACTGAATTTCCTGTCTATTCTTCTATTATTTCTCTAGCATTTGCAGTTTTGTCTGCTTTTAGGAGTCAGTTAAATCCCAAGGTATGCATATACATACCATATACATATACATATATCCATACAAGGTATATATATACATACCATCATGAGGGAGCTTCTTCTATTGGGCTTTTTTAGTAGCCTTGCTAAGAGGGGATTTCTGCCCTTGAGAAATTGGTGGAACTTTCTTTTTCTAAAAACTTGATGGCCACTTTCAAAATACCATTTCTGCCGAGTTTTGTTCTAGAGATTTTCAAACTCCTTCCTCTAATTAGTAAAAATTGCAAAAAAAATTTTTTGCAGAGTTTCTTAAAAAGGCAACTAGACATTAATTACTAGATGTTATTGGAGATGTTTTGTCTTCTATCTGGAAGACTTTTAATCCATCTAAAATTGAAAAAGAATGATCAGGAAATATGTACATTTCTAAAAGGGGGAAGATGAGAACCAATAGCAAGGTTACACACAGCAGTTTAAACAGGGTGTTAAATTTCTAACAGAAAGGAGGGGTTTTGGGAGAAAGGATGCAGGAGACAACAGTGTTTTCACATAGCAAAATAAAGAGATGCTGGGCAATAAAACTTGATTGCCTTTCAGTACATCAGCATTACAGAGCCTCCTGCATAGTTCTTTTTTGGCGAATGATTTAACATTGTTTCATTAATTGAAGGTAGTTGAAATCTGGTTCCTCCACTACGGTTTACTGAAGGATTTAAAGTCTTAATCTACACTGATTCTTTAATTCCTCTTGAAAGCCAGTTAGTTTCTTTGTCAATTATTTGTAATCTGCAATCTTCAAAATTATCATTGTGCTGTTTATGGTGTAATGTACTGCAGAAGAATCAGATGTTTTATATTGTTTAAATTTCCTAAAAATTTCCCAACATAAAATTCTGAACAAGAATCATTGCACTGAATGGAGTAGATGACATCTGTCTGTTTATGCTTGGGAACTTTGTCCTTAAGATGAACCAATCTATGTTTAAGCATGGTCATGGGTCTGAATCTCACCCATATGTTGTGTTTATTGAAAATTCTCCTGAGTTTCTCTGATAGTCCAGTAACATATAGAATGGTCACATTGCTATGTTTGGTAGAATCTTGTCTTGCAGAGGAAGTAGGAGGGACTCTTTTTGTTGTTTTAGTGGCTTTGATAAACTCCCAATTTAGATAGCCACAATTAATGAGCATCTTCCTTGTATGTAAATTTGCAAAGAATGCTCCCAAAACATTCAGAAAGAAGCTAGCAGGAGTTCCATGCTTCACATTCACTGCCATCTACCATCTTAGTGGCATTATAACATTCTATATCAGAGATTACTATTAGCCAAACTCAATCAAGCTAAGCAAGTGGCATCATTTGACATTTAGGCCTAAAAGCTGAGCAAACTCAGATCTCCATACTAGTTGTTTTCGAGACCTCCAGAGTTTACCAGGTACGTAAACTAGACTGAGAAGTTGACAAACTTTCTGGAAGAAAGCAATCTGGAAGAAATCACTTTCAGACAGTAACAAGAAAAGTACATGAATATGTTCATAAAGCCACCAGTAGCTCCTGACAGAGACCTTGGAAGTCACAAAACCAATACACAGCAGACTTTGTAAGGAGGTAAGAAAGACCTTGGGGCAATGTGGCCTAAGGGCCAGTTGATGAGAACCAGTGGCCACATCAGAGCCCTGATGTGGTTGTAGGTTTGCTCCTAGGGTGAAAACTTGAGATCAGCTATTCTGTGTATGGTGGACATTTGGGCCTCCAACCCAGAGTGAGACGGGTAGAGAAGGCTGGGTGAGTATGTTCTTCCTCTAGCTAGCAGTGAGATGGCTCAGCTTAGGGGAGAGGATATTGTATATGTTGGGAAAGTGTGGAGAGATGGGAGCCTTATGAGTGCTGAGAGCTTATGCTATAGTGTTATGGGGGCTCCCTCCCTCATCCTTCTTCCTGGGTGACTAAATGAATGACTAAAGGGGATGGTAGAGCCCATGACTCTGGAAGGAGGGAGGCTATCATGGGAAGGGGAAGATAACCTAGGGGCCTTTGGGCAGGACAGTATATTCAGGTGGTGATGGTATGGGATGCTACTGGAATCAGAGGGCAGGCCATTACAGGGGAAGATATCTGTGAAGTTTAGTATGGTGGTGTGTTTCAGCCCATGTTTTGTGCTCATGCCCAGCCCCTGGACAGCATACCCTCGGAGGCCCTGCAGTTTGGTTGCTGCTCACGAATGCCAGGTCAGTTAATAATAAGGCTCCCTTCCTCTGGGAAATCACTGAGTAAGAGCAAGCTGACCTGGCATGCATTACCGAGACATGGCTGAGTCTGGAATGAGTCATTCCCCTCTCAGAGATTTGCCCCGCTGTGTTTAGGGTTCGGCATCAGCAGTGATCATCTAGAAATCTCTTTCTGTCTTCAGGGACCTTGCTCCACAGGTGTCGCATTGTGAGACCTTGTTCCTGAAGCTTGGCTCATGGGATCAGTTGGGATTGTTGCTACTGTACCAGCCTCCCTGCTGGTAGCATCTTCCCTGCCTGAACTGCTGGAGGCCATCTCAGGGGTTGGCAGTGGAATTCCCCAGGCTGATTGTCCTGGGGAACTTCTATCTGCCATCCCTGTGTTTGGCCTCAGAGGTGGCTCAGAAGTTCATGGTTCCATAGCAGCCCTGGGCCTATCCCAGATTATCCAAGACCTGATTCAGGACAGTGGTCTCACCCCAATATTATTTTCTTGTCAAAGCAATGGCAATGGTAACTGGTGGGGAATCTCTCATTATTCTCCTTATCATGGTTAGATCATGCCATGGGGGCTTTGAGATTCTCTTATGCTGCCCCCCTCCACAGGGAGGTTGGACCCATTCAATCGGTCTGTCCCCATTGAATACTGGACCCAAATGGGTTCCAGAGCAAGCTGGGGATATCCCAGGTGTGTTGCTGCAAGGTCCTGCTGAAACTCTGCTTACATCCTGGAATCAGAGGGCATCCAAGATCTTGGACAGGATTGCACTTATGTGGCCTCTCTCAATCCATTGCACTCGACACTCCCTGTGGTTTATGGAAATGTTGCAGGCTTTGAAAAAGGTAAAGAGATGCCTTCAACCAGACACAAGTCAGAGCTGCTATTAAGATCTACCTGAGGCCATGAGAGTAACAAAATGTCACCACTTCTCCATTCTTACTTTGTTTGCAGAATGTTGTCTGATGCCCTTATTTAGGGTCACCGATTTCTTCTGGGTTGGGCAACTTGGGCACTCATCTTCAGAATCATGCATAGGCATTTATTTGTAGAACACCTGACAGAGTCACTCAGATTTAGGCTCAGTTGGAACCCATGCATGATGCAGGCCCATTAGAGATGCCTGGGGAGAGGTCTTTTCTAGTTATCTGTGAATATTTTGATCGTGTTGGACGTGATGAAGTGGACAGTGTCCTTGATGCTGTAAGTGCAACCATCTGTCAATTAGATCCTTGTCCTTCCTGGCTGGTGAAAGCCTCCAGCACAGTGACCACTAGATGGCAGTGATAAATTCCTCATTGCAAGAGGGAATGTTTCCAGAACCCATGTGCATCTTGCTCCCCCCACTTCATCTTATTAATTTAAATTAATTTTAATACTATTATTTATTGTTTTTAATTCAGTGATTCTATACCACCAAGAGTTGCTCACAAGACTGGCAGCATATAAATTTGATAAATAAATGCCTTTGGGCCTATTATTTTCTCCCAACACAATTTACTGTACTTATAAGGTTATTATGAGGAAAATGCCTTGAGTCTTTGAAGTAGTAGTATATAACTTAAATAGGCAAGTGGATTCAGAAACTGATTCAGAAATTGGATTTGTTATACAAGGAGAGTAATGCTCCACAAATTGAATTAACATTCTCTTGAAATAGTACAATATAGATTTAAAAAGTCTTAAATAGTTTGTGTAATTCATGATTAAGCATACATATTTTTTTTGCTTCATGACAAAATCTGTCTTGTTCTTAAGTGGAAAATAAATCTGTACAAACACATTGGCAGATATTATTTTGTTTATGTGAGAGAAAGAGAGAGATAATATGTGCATGTATATCTGTGTATGTAATTCCAGCTCTTTTTCATCTCTCTCTAAGAGTAAAAAGATCTGAATTTTTTTATCATAGTGTTTCACGTTGTTAATGTGAATGTACAGCCATCTTCTATTAATCATAGTAGGATTGAAAATAATCAATCCTATTGTATGTAATGCTGTTGGCTCCAGTACTTTGTCCATTGCTGATTAATAACCCTTAAATATTGTATGCTATTTGTTGGCAATATAGTGTTTTTCACAGGTCAACAGTAATTAGTTGTTAGCTGCAGACTACATTTCAGAAGATTTCAGAAATATTTGTTAGTGAGCTCTTGCTGAAAATAGGATAAATGATACCACAGAAAATGTACATTTGGCTAGTCAAGATACGTTGCTGAGTACAGGAAATGGATTTTTTCCCTGATCAGATTCT
>JANHZU010007179.1:39926-50007 GCA_032468055.1 Acrochordus granulatus
TTTCTCTTTACGAGCATTTCACGCTAAGAGCGTTCTTCCGGAACGGATTAATCTCGTCTTGTGAGGCACCACTGTATGTTTGATTTGTATAGTGAATATTTTATTATGGCAGACTAAAAAATTTAGAAAATTAAGATGTGGAAATAATACATTTGGAGGAATTCATTATGGAAATAATAAAAAAGTGAAAAATCTAGATTAAAACTGAATAGTATGAAGTCAGGTAATAATATCCAACATGATTCATGAACTGAAAGTGATGTGGATATATGAAAGTGCAAAATATATTCATGGGCACCCACAAATGAAAAATATACTGGAAAAATAGAGAATAGCTTGAGGAAATATGGCAGTCAGTCAAAATCATATGGATGCAGATATTTCTATACCAACACAGATCAAAACAGTTAAGGTAATGGTCTTTCTGGTGGTAATATCAGTTCTGAAAGGTGGCTATTGAGAAAGAATGCACAGAATAGGTGCTGCTGAATTAATGGATTTAGAAATAGTTAATAATAGAAGTTCTAGCTGATCAGTCTTGGATAAAATGAAGACTGACAATTACCTTGAGATGAAGATCCAGAAACAGCAATTTACAGAATATGGGCATATGATACAAATAGAAAAGGAAGCAACATGCATATACAGTGGTAACTCACAAGACATGAAACTCACAGGACGACCAAAAAAATTTAATAAAATTTATTCCGCTAGACGAGCCATGACTCACAAGATGAGAAAACTTCACGCCATACCTTGCATGTCTTCAGTCAGCACGCTCTGTATTTCCCATTCAGGAAATGCCACGTGGCTTACTCCATTGCTGTACAGGTGGCAAGCACATGCGTGCGTTCTGCCTACACTGCAGCGTGGCTTACTCCATTACTGTGTGTGTGACTGACCTTGCCAGAATGTACAGCAGGTCGAAGTTCCTGATCACAATGAGCTCCTCTCTCTCTGCATAAACAAGCGTTCAGGAGATGAAACTCCCGAGACTTCAGACTCCAGATTCTCCCTCCAGGAAGTCCCCTCTCTCTCCTCTCCTTTCTCTCTCCCCAGGGGCGGGCGAGGGAGCAGGGGCAGTAAGAGAGGGACATGGGGCGAGGCAAGAGGAGGAGGAGGGTGGGGCCTCTGGCTGTTTCAAGGCAAGTGCAAGGTGTGGCCCGGTAGCCATAGGGGCTCAGCTGTTGGCAATCCCAGGGCCAGGCCATGCCATGCACGCTTCTTCCACCTCACCACGCGTCGCGCCTTCCCACGAGGCATCCAGGGTTGGCTTCATCTCGGTGTTTGCGGCTGGAGCAGGGTTGGGGTTCCAGGTCCCCACCATGCGCTTAGCCAGGACAGCCTTGGGAGAAGCTCTGCCTGTCGGGTGGGGTCAGGGGGATATTCTCAAAGTGCGCACACACACACACAAAATAAAGCAGAAATTGTCCTTGTAAATTCCCCCTCGTTGCCCTGCACTTTTCTCCTCTCATGGAGTCAAGAAACATTTGCAAACCGCCCACAAAATATGCTGAGGGAAAAGGCAGTTTTCCTTGAAGTAGATCCGTAAGTGCTGATTAGGTTACTCTCTTACTGCTTTATCGTGTGTTAATCATGGTTACTTGTTTCAGATGTTAGGGACAATCATTTCTACATCAAATTCCGTTGAAAATTATTTTTTGGTAAATATTTCTGGGGGTGTGGAACGGATCATCCAATTTTCCATTATTTCCTATAGGAAACCTCGTTTCATTTCGCGCGAAGAGTGTTCTTCCGGAACAGATTAGTCTCGTCTTGTGAGGCACCACTGTATATTTACAACAGATGTATTCTCACTAAACCTCAATTCTTATCAGAGATAAGCAGTCTGTTCAATATCTGTTATCTTCAACCATGTTTAAAGTTTAATTATCTTCCATCTGTTTAAGTTGTTCTGATGGTCCTTGGAGATAATGAAGTATATGCACACATTTTCTCTCCATGTAGTATTCCCCAGAGATCGATGCAAACTGTTGTCTGCAATGCCTTTTTTTTTGTTTCGAATATCAGAATGCATTTGAAAATGCTATTTAAAATTCAAGTGTGAGTTAGGAGATCTAAAATCTCAATTTTCCATTCAGATATAGCATTTTATATATTATAATAGGAATTGTCATTGTCCCTTGCCATCACCAGGGACAGAAGGTTTTGATCCAATCAGTTTTCTCACAGTGTTTTGCTTAACATATGTTTTCTGTTAACAGCATTTTTTCATTTGTTGTCTCACACTAATTTTTACAGACGTTAATCTTTACTATTTTCATGTGTGCAGGGACCTGCTTCTAGGTTGTATGAGTGATTTGGGTTATGATGTTTCCTGGCTGCTTTGTATTTTAACTTTTTCAATGCTTCTAATTGTCTTCATTTTATCTTAATTCTGTTTGCCACTCAAAACACTTGTTGAGATGGGTGGTCATATAAATTTAATAAATAATCGTTTATTATTTTATTAAACTCAGTATTTTCAAGAAGAGTTCCATCTGGCTTTGCAATACTATCCAGGAACTAAGTTTGTAAATACCTTTTGCTAACAAAACTCTGTCCTAATCATATAACTTTAGTGAGAGTGTAGCAACAAGTAATAGGGTATTTCAAGCCTTCTGTAGAATCTCACGTATAGCTAAAAACCATTGCTAACTATTGGTGACCATTCATCAAAACTGTGACATAGAGACTGCAGTTGAAAATTTTAAAATAGTTATAATTTCTTGTGCAAAGTAAAACTTTTAAACATTTATGAAATTGTGTGTATATATGAGAGAGTCAGAGAGAGGGGTAGAAGGAGATGGGGAGAATATTTATAGTAGGGAATAAAAGTAAAGGCAGTTAAAAAGAGAAAGGTTTATTCTTTAGGTGAAGAGGATTGATTTATTGTCTCTGTCTTTGATTTATGGAACCTTTCATTATGATGAAAAAGTGATGAATAATAACATTTCTTTGTGTCTACAATGAAAAATGGAAGCATGCATCATTTTATAGTTTGATACCAGTGTGTATAATAGGCATATTAAAGGGGTTGAGTTAAATCGCCTTTTCTCAGTTTGTTTTGTTTGGTTTATAAAATACAATCATGTTTTTTAAAAGGTAACAGGAACCAAAAAAGAAAAAGAAATTGTCTCAGAAAAACTTCACTGCAAATCTTTCATGGCACAGAAATGTGTCATAGCATAATAGTTGAAAACTGCGGCTATAGATGATTAAAATATACTTGAGGTGAAAGTAGATTTTTTAAAAAAAAACTATTTTACTGGCCTGTAGTGGCTTACACTTGATCATCAAAGGCTTGAAATCAAGAAGACCCTTACAATGGCACTGCAGATGGCAGCCTTAGTGAAGCGAGCTCTCGCACTCTGTTGCAATTCCACAGTTCTCTGCAATTCTTTGTGGACTACATATACCAGAAAATAACTCCTGGACATTGGAAGGCGCACCTAACTATTAAATATCTAACTTTATTTATTGTTGTGTTATTGTTCTTTACTGTTGTCTTGCAAGTATGCTGAGGGCTGCTGTATCAGAGTCAGATTCCTTGTGTGTCTAACCATGTTTGGTCAATAACGTTTTTGAATCTGAAAAAGTCAGAAAAAATAAAAGTGTCTCCCCTCTCAGCCTGCTGATCTCAAAGTAGACAATTGGATAATTTTAGCTACTCTAAACTGCATTTGGAAGAAAATCAGAGCAAGTTTTCATTGTTTAAAAGGTTGTTTCCTAGATTCACAAACTTTTAGAATGTTTATATTTATGCAGATAAAAACATCAATCAGAATTTTGATGTTGGAGAAAAAAGGCATAGCTGAAAAGTCTAGCCTTTTATTCACTGACGCGATTACTCTGATGAGTTTTCCAGAGATACAGCAAATCCTTGAAAATAGGTAAACAAAGTCTTCAATATGAAATGATCTGATTTTTATTTTAAAGAAATCATTTTGTTATATAAACATTCTTTATACCACTGAGCAAGATCATTGTATAGAAAGACCTTTTTTTACTTTTTGAACCTGTAACTGAACTATAAACTTTAAATTGAAGGTGCTTATTGTATGGTTTTCTGTTTCTGTTTGGGTCAAAAAATGTGTTCATTGCTGTGAAATCAACACCATAGGACCAGATTCAATATTAGTCATAGAAACGCTTAAATGGACATCAAACAAGATATTTTTTCTAAGACCATCTTCCACAGATTATTCAGGTAATCCCAGATATTCCCTAAAACCCATTTAGCAACTAAACAAACAGAAAAAGACAAAAACCTCTTTTTCTTTCCCTTGTTTTTTTTTTGCCTTTACCTTAGGATATTGGCATGAAAATAATGTTACAACTTACCTACTATTGAGAAGTTTATTGTTCATATGAATTAAATATATAATTATTTGTTTGTTAGCTTTACATCATTCCTTTCCTTTTGAACCTCAAGGAGGCATATTTAATGCTTCTTTATCTCATATTTTCCCTACAACAACTCTGTAAGGTAGAAAAGTGGATATGTGGGTAAAAAATAGATAAAATTCAACTCTAATTCAAATTTAGAATGATTTTCAGTAGTCATTTTTTACTGTTTAATCTGTTCCATGTCCTTTCCCTTCTGCCATGGTAGTATTTTCCCTATACAGTGGAATCTCACAAGACAAGACATCTGTTCTAGAAGAATGCTCTTAGTGTGAAATGCTCTTAAAGCGAAACGAAGTTTCCCATAGGAAACAATGGAAAGTTGGACGATCCATTCTACACACCCCAAAATATTCACCAAAAAATCATTTTCAACAGAATTTGATGTAGAATTGATTGTCCCTAATATTTGAAACAAGTAACCATGATTAGCACACAATAAAAAGCAGAAATAGAGCAAACTAACCAGCACTCATGGTTCTGCTTCCAGGCAGATTCTGGCCTCAGCTGCTGCGAGGCACCCCCTGCTGGCTTGGAGGATCCACTGCCACCGCTACTGGAGGCAAAAAGATCTTTTCCCTTTTCCCTCAGCAATGTCTTTCCGGGGATCTTTCCTGGGTGGTTTGGAAATGTTTCTTGTTTTAACCTGTCTCCATGCTATGAGGGGAAAAGAGATGGGCAGGAGGGGATGGGCTGGATGGTGTTGGGCGACGAGGTTTGTGTGTTTTTCTGTGCGTGTGTGCTTTGAGAACAGTCCCGGCTGGCGTGAGAGAGATGAGAGGGAGGAGTGGAGGGGGAGGGGATTGCCTGGAGGGAGAATCCAGAGCCTGAGTCTTGGGAGTTCCTTCTCTTGAATGCCTTTCACTTAATTTACGCTGTTTACGCAGTGAGAGAGGAGAACTGTCAGCTCTGTTGTGAGATTTCCCACATGAGCTCATCGTGCAGTGATTGTTTTGCAAGTTGCCACTCATCAACCGAAATAGATTTTCTTTATGATTTTTGCTCACCAAGGTGCTTGCAATCTGAGGTTCACTGTATTCTGTTTCAGCCTTTTATATTGGGAAAAGATTCCCATAGTTAACAACTGTATGTCATTTCTTTATTTAAAAGTACTTCAGTAAAACCCTGTAGAAAAGCAAACACCTTAAATAAGCATCAAATCAATGGGTGTATCGCACAGATATTTTTGTCATGCTTCAGTCTACTACCATGCAATTGATCTATCAGAGGTAGTAGTCCTGTGTTACCACAAGATTGGCTATTGCTGCGTGAGGATCAAGAATCATTTGGTCAGATGTCTCCTAGCCACATGCATTCCTTCCTCAGGACCTGATCCTGAACTTTATACCTGGAACTACAAAAGAAGCCAACTTGTGTATGAAAAACATTAGAATGGAAAGATTAATGGTTTATATCACACATATGCTGAAAACTGCTACAGTTTTTTTGTTCACTTATTTGTTCAATTTGTGTAACCACTCATCTCACATTTGTGACTCTGGGTTGCTTACATAATTAACAACCACCACCAAAACAACCAACAAAACACATTACATGACAAATAATGGCATTGAATTCAATAACCGGGAGAGTCCAAAATTTCTAAGGCCCAGTGGCATCTTGGCCCCAGCAAGTGTGAATGTGTGTAATGGCTGTGACCTTTCCCAGGCAATGGAGTATTTTTTGGTCAACATCTTGTGCCAGCAGAAGAACTGTGCAAATTGGATTTTTTCCCATGTTGGTGTATCTCATAGACCATTGCATGAATTTTCTAGCCTCCCAAAAATCCATGGCCCACAGTTCATAAACTATCACAGTAAAAGAGTTGCAAGGAGCGAAGACATAAGGAAATTAAATACAGTGTTGTGTGTGCAAATATCACCTGCATTTTTTTCCTATTCTTATTCATTTTCAAAGATGAAACATTTGGTTAAATTCTCGAGGAAAGAGTATGATGTACTTAGTTATCTGCTGGTCAAGGAGTATGTGTGCTAATCCTGAGTAGCCCGCAGCTTCTCTAAGTTCTCCTTTATTTATCAGAGGAAAAGAGAAAATATGATGAATAATTTGTGTTTTTTTCCCATATTAAGAAATATGGGCAACTAGAGAGGCTTTAAAGCAGTGAAGACAGGTATGACAGAAAATCTCAGATCCAAGAGTACCTTTTGCTATAATGATCAATAAAGGAAAACCTCACCAAGAGGACCTTGGAAAAAAAGTTTCAAGCTCTCTGAAAATAAGGCAGAAAAATAGAAGCCTATTTTTCAGGGAAAGAAAGTTTTTCAGAAACTGCATGTCCGATTTCAACAGAACATTTAACTGAACTAGGATTTCTTCCATTTGCATACTGGAGAGTATTATGGTAGATAAAAACTGTACGGGGCATTGGTATTTTTTCTCTATTCTAGTCATGAAAAACCAAGGTCGAAATGGAAAGTTAAGAAAAAAGTTGCTATCATTTTTCAACAGTAGTAACATTTAAGTTCCAAAAACAGAGAATATATGGAGTTCATGGGTAGTTTTTTTGGTGTTCTTTGAACTTGGTTATTTTCCTACAGATGTTTCATTGCCAGACTAAGTAGCATCATCAGTGCATGGAAGAGTGGAGCTGTTGGAGTTTGTTGGTTCTTTAAATGCAGTCTTGCCATTCTTCGTTGAGAGGTATTTTTCCCTTTGTAATGAAGTTGCTAGTCTTAAATAACTAATCATTATAAGTTCTACAAGAGAAGATCAAGCATCAAGGGCAAACCATGCATTAGAGCCAGATAGGCTAGTTTCTCTTGTCGTGGAATTTTTGCCAAAGAAAGGGGCGCAATGCTGAGGAGAAACTGCCAAACTTTATTCAATGGTCATTGGGTGCCAACTTTCCAAGAAAGGACCCTGAACAATAGAAAGACAGAGATTAGAATACTTTTTCGAGGTTGAGTGTAGGAAATCTAAAGGAGCTGATTCAAGGGGCATTTTGAGCAAGTGTGTTATAAAAAAAGAGGAAAAAGTATTTTCTCTTGTAAAGCAAAGCTGCTAAGAATGTTAGGAGGATGAAATGTTGCCAGCTAGCTTGGGGCTCCAATGGGGGTACAGCATCTTGGAGGTGGTTAGTGGCTCAGTATCGTCCTCCTCCCCCATATATGTATTTCTGCTCCTGCCCTCTCTGTCCAGCTCTTCTTTATTATTAATTTTATGTCTTGTCCTTCTTTTATATATTGTATTTTGTGTTTCTACTGTGTGCCGCCGAGAGTCATCTCTGAGTTCAGCGGCACATAAATTTAATAAATAAACAAATAATCTAGCGCACGATTTGGATGGATTATCTGCAGCTTCTTACCTCCTGTTTACTAGAGCCCTTTTCCCTAAAAGCCCTTTAGGGAAGGGCTTTTTATTGTTCTTGCGATAAGATTAAAAGGCTACCTAGGCAGTGGAAATATGGCCATGTGTGGGTTATGCAGTGGTCCAGTTGGCCTGTGCAAGTGGGGAGGGGAGTAGGCAGAGCAGAGGAAAATGAGGACAAGCGTGTGCCAAGGGATGGGCAGAAAGAGGCAAGGGGAGGGGAGGAGGGTCTGCAGGTTTATTATCTCACAATTTTTTCCCACCGCACTCTTCTGTAGTTGCCCATAGTTGCTGTCCTGGATATGAAACTGCAGCCCCCCAAGACACCGTGTCTTCTGAATCAGGGAAAAGACGGGATACGAGATTAAGTGCAGCAAATAGCATTACGAAGATCGGTGAAGCTTTAGCTGTGAGTTGTTTCTGAGCTGAGTTCTATGTCTCCAAACAGAATATCCTTTCAGTAATTCACTAATTTCAGTTTAGGCACTGCCTGGCTCCGAACTAAAAAAAAGGACCTGGTTAATTATTGAATGTGAGAGTTTTGTTTTCTAGTTCCTTGGAGCCATCAACTAACTAACCAGCATCGTCCCAGTTATAGTGCTGTCCATGCATGGCTGTCCCAAAATGACAGCTTCAGATTTTCAGATATCTGTAGGACTTCTATTTGGCAGGTTCCTAGCCCATTACTAAGTAACAGAAACTCCTCTAGGAGAAGATTAAAAAAAATGAAAAAACCCCTAATTGCACGCGTGCACACAAATATTTTGCTTATTCATCCTTTCAGTGAAAAAACTGACTTGCCTTAGAGGAAGACAGATATAGATGAACAAAATTTTTAAAAGCCAATTAATGGATCAAAGACCAAGTTCTGTATGTAAGAGATAATTATAGGTCGGAAAGGCAGGATTAAAATAGAACAGAACAGCAAATATAGGATGTCCTTACAAACAAAGCAGTTAAAATCTAGACTGCTGGGGAAAAAAAATAAGATAAAAGGCAACTTCAGTAGGACAAACAGAATAAGGTGGGATGGGGAAAAAAGGGAAAAAATTAGAAGTGTGATCTAACTCAGAATAAATAGTAAACCTTGATAGTGATAAGGTTTCCTAATTGGGTATGTTCAAATTCTGAGATTTGGAATCAGGCTGTGTGGGGCTGAATGTAGCCAACACTGCGTATATAAAATACCTCATTTTTTTGTGGAAGTGAGAATAGGATATGAAGACCCCAAAATGACATCAGGTGAAAGACATAGGGTTCAGGGTAGGCCAAAAGGCAAACAGACAGTTGTGTACTTGAGTGGTGTCCAATGCCCAAATCGGGGCTTTCTTAATTTAAGTGGATTGAGATCATGGCTGAAACGTGTGATGAAAAGAACCCTGGATACCCTAATTCAGGGTTATTTAAGGCCAGCAAATCCTATCAGCTGTTGGCATGTTGCTTTTCCTTGGCAGGCAAGTCATTGTCCAGCTAAAAAAACTGGAGCTGGATCGAGGAGACCAAATTTGATTCCTCACTCAAAATACAGAATGGGGAAGGACCAAACCGGTGTTCTGAATTGCTCTACTTCAAGAAAAGATTGGGACAAAAACCAACATAGCACCGAAGGCAAGAACCTTCGAAAGGTTCCTGTGGGGATGAGCTCTGTCAAAGGCAGGCAGGAACACACGTCCGAGAGAAAGTCCGTGGGACCGTGCTGTGTGAGTGCAATCTTTTGTACGCACAGAGAACCCCCAAGGAGCCTCGGTCCCAAGATAAACCATTTGGAGCACCATCTCCCAATTTGCCACATCCGTATGTGTTCTGCAGAAGCCACAACTGGCCGTGATGGCTAGGGATCCTGAGGATTGTAGACCAGTAGATCTGCAAGCTGAAAAAGACTGTCTTGGAGTTGAGCCGCTTCCCGAAGGCACGGGACTCCTGCCCTTGTCTTCCTTCCGTAGCTCTTTCTTTTCCTCTCTGCATAGTTGTCCAGGTCCCCCTGCGCTCAAAATTTCCCCTGCTCTATTACTCTTAATGATATTTTTTTTCAGAAGTAATTTTTTTTTCCAGAAGTCTTGACTTCTCCCACTTTTCTGCCTGGGCCTCTACTCACCTTTCGGTCTTCTTCCTCTTGGTTCTCTCCTTCGAAGCTTTTGTGAGTGTTGCGCATCTCCAGGTCAGGGGAAGTGAGTGTTAGTGCTGGATCCATAGTGGATTACACTGAAGCATTTCCGTTCAGAAATCCCACTGGGATGCGTCTTCTGTCAGGGCACGATCATGCATCTTCTCCAAAAGCATGCTCTCTCTCTCTTCCTTTCTTTCTCTTTCTTTCTCTCTTTCTCTCTTCCTTCCTTCCTCCCTCCCT
>JANHZU010007181.1:14500-32150 GCA_032468055.1 Acrochordus granulatus
TTATGTCTTTGAATTGTAGTGCTCGAGAAGACTCTTGAGAGTCTCCTGGACTGCAAGGAGGTCAAACCAGTCAATCCTACAGGAAATCAGCCCTGACTGTTCATTGGAAGGTCAGATACTGAAGCTGAAACTCAAATACTTTGGCCACTTAATGCGAAGAGAGGACTCACTGGAAAAAGACCATCTTGCTTGGAAAGACGGGGACAGCAGAGGATGAGATGATTAGATAGCACCATCAATGCAATGAACATGATTTGAACAAACTCCAGGAGGAGTCAGGGAGGCCTGGTGTGCTATGATCCATGGGGTTGCGAAGAGTTGGACATGACTTTGTGACTGAACAACAACAACAGATGGTTTGTATTTTCCTAATGCAAATCAACTTCCTCAATCAAATTTTAAGGGTTTGTTAGGGCTTCAGACTCTCATAAACACAAGCACAAAAGCAGCCCTCTCTGACAAGCAAAAGAGAAACAGTTTTAAAGAGTCAATGCTTTAAAGTAGGGTGTGCAACCTGGGCAACTTTAAGAGGTTTGCACTTTAACTCCCAGAATTCCTCCGCCAAGTCCATGCATCTTAAAGTTGCCCAGGTTTAAATACCCTGGTTTAAAGCCTTTGAGAGCAGACATATTTTTTTCTATCTGTGCAAAATCTTTTCAAATCCTTTTGAAAGTCTGTACAGCCCTTCTGATTATAATCTGCTAATCCTTTAAATCATCTTTCTCCATTTTAGCAACTTTTAAGATGTTTGTACTTCAACTCATGTAAGTTCCACACACATCTAAAAGTTGTCAAAGTTGAGAAACACCCTTCTACATAAATGACCAGATATAATAACTAGCCCTACCACGACTGCTTCTGAACCTAAAATCTTAAGAATATCAAAGGGGAAAAATGCTGAATGGAAACTCTACATTGAACATGGTGGCCACAGTGGTGATGAGATTTTAAAGTATATTTATGTATCCCCCCAAACAAACTGGTATCACTGCAATATCAACCTCCTTCACTACATTCTGTATATTAGCTATGAGCCCATTTTATGTTTGCAGTTTTATTTAACCTTGTGAAATGAAAGATAGATGAGATGCCTAATTTGGAATTATATATCTGCTTTTGTTTGTTTGTTTCTTTGTTTAGTATCTTTTTCTTTCTTTCCCTTTCCAATAATTAGAAGAATCCTTGGGGGCGGAAACCCAACCCAGGTTCGAAATGGCAACTCCAGGTCTGTTCCTCACGTTGCTTGGAAGCACATGCCTCTTTTTCCCCAATTCTCCTTCCAACTAGCTTTCCCAATCTGAATTCTTTGCCCATGCAAGGAAAGAGCTTCAAATCTTCCCTGGATTGGAATTCAGATTGCAAAGAGCAAGAAGAGAATTCCTGGGAAGGGAATTTGTTGTGCCAAGACTACAGTGATTCAACAAACAGATTCAGAATTTCCTTTCCTTCTTTCCTGGGGTGCCAACCTGCTCAAGGACATGACCAACAACCAAGCAGGTTGTATCTTCTGACAGATCCTTTTATTTTGATTATTTTAATTGCATTTTTGCTGACTAACAGCAGAAACAATCCCATAGTAAGCACTCCTGAAAGGTTGTAAACGATTTCATTGCCCAATACCCCAAAAATCACATTTGAGTTTGCTTCCATCCTCCAAATGACTGTTTCTTACCATCTATTCATGCATGGCCTCTTTGAATAAAAGTAGCTTTTTTCTTCCCTCCCCCAAGCAAATGAACCCAAATTCTCTGCCCTCCTTTCTTAAAAGTAGATCCAATCTTTTAGACTTGGACCAATGACCACCCAACTGTGATTCTGTGGAAATGTTTCAGCTTCTTCTTTAAAATGGAGAGGAGTGAGCTGCAAGGATTACATGCACACCGGCTGGCATTAATAGCAACCAATCTCTCTGACCCACCTTTTTCCATTTACCAGGATGATTACTTGTGAGATCATTTTCCTGGCAACTCAGAGGGACCAAGATGCTTCCCATTTCTGGCTCTCATTTCAGGAGGCCAGAAAACCCCTAAGAAACGTCCTGCTCGCCAGCCGGCTCCTGTCAAAAGTGAAGCCTGTCCTGTCTGGGGCCGAAATCAACCCCAGGAAGGTCATGTGAAAGAAAATCTTCTGTCATCAGCCTCCTGGCCTTTCTGACATTATTTGACAAACCTTAAATCACAGCGGACAAACAGGACACAGTTTAGAGTGAAAGCTCTCCTGGGAAGCCTCTCCCCGACTTTCCGCAAGAAAAACCTAGCTCAAATTAGGCTGGGTTAAGCAGGACAAGATGGCAGGAACTACTCCATACCCCGAAGTTGATATTTATTTGTTTTTATTTAATAAATTTATATGCTGCCCAACCCACTATTTTATTTCTAAGAGCAGTGGTGACACACAAGAGACTTGTCTTCTAATGTAATGTCTGGACTAAGCTCAAATGGGGTTATTATGCAACACATTATGGGGACCCAGATAATATCTCACTGTGGGTAGCAGATCAGACCTCATTAAGCCACAGTTGGGTTCATCAGCTTGGAACCCACCTCCAAGGTCATCTAGTCCAATCTCTGGTTCAGATCAACTTGGTTGAGCATCCCATGTGCCATGAACACATCCATTGGGCTAGTTCAGGGATTCAGTGTTGAGTGAACCCATCTAGTATCTTTCCCTCCCAACTGATATTCAGGGAGTAATGCAGCCAGGAGACATTTTATATGAAGCAAAATCCAACTGGATTTGATTTGGACCTCAAAAATATATGGACAATATACTGAGAAGTGATTAAGACAGATAGAAAAGAGGAGGAGGTCAGAATAAATCTTTTCCAGGGTTCCTTCTTAATCTTCCATTCTATAGTTCTAGCTCTTTATACTTGCCTGAAACAGTTTGCCCTCTCTTTAGTTTTCAAATAAGTGGGAGGTACTCCTTGTGTAGATTTCCTGCAAACTGGGTAGTTAAAACAAGCTGCCTTTTTAGTGTTGAACAGTGCCACCTTTCCCCTCTGTGACCATCTTCCAGTTTCTCAGGTGGGGCATTTCTGAACAGAATCCATATTTGAGACCAGTATGCAAGCAAAGTGCATTGTTTTTCTGGAACATAGAGAAATGGATGCCTGCAGTGCAACCTGCTGTGTATTTGGGGTTGTGAAATCAGTTTATACACCTTGAATAGATGCTTTGATGAAGACTTTTAAAATTTATTTCTGATGGTGGATTCTAGGGCTTAGGGATAGTTAGCCATGTCATAACTACTATTTTTCTTAGATTTGCATTAGGTGCTAGGTAAAATTTACTTTACTTGACATTTTGATGGTGATTTTTAACCAATGTATTTAAATCACTTTCAGAGAAATTGATCTATTGTATAGATATTTGGGGAAACAACTCTCCAAAACATTTGCTAGGTTGGCTGGGAAAGATAGGAACCTCCCTCTCTTAGACCCAAGAGGGCAAGATAAATGGCAGTTTCTATTCTTCCTTTTCAAGAGGAAAGCAATGGAAGGAAGGAAGGAAGGAAGGAAGGAAGGAAGGAAGGAAGGAAGGAAGGAAGGAAGGAAGGAGGGGAATTAACAAATAGGTAAAAAGAAGAAAGGCAGGGAGAGAGGGGCAAGAGAAAGGAAAGGTGAAAGAAAGAGAATGAAATTAAAAGAGAGAGGAAAAGAGGAAGGGAGGGGGAAGAGAGAAGGGAAGGGAAGGGAAATAATAATTTATAGAATTTATATGCTGCCAGATTCCCAGTGACTCTGGGCAATTAGGAAAGAAAATGACAGGGAGGGAGGGATGGAGGGAGAGAATCTAAAAGGAACATGGTTCTTTAAGTGAATTATGAGATTTTCAGTAGTGCTCTATAAATCATGTACTTATAAACTATTGGCAAGGGGAGCTATCAGCATTTTGTCCTAGAAGCTGGGATATCTAAAAAGGTAGTCAGTCTCAGAAAAGATAGTAATTAAGCTGAACAAGCATCAACCATGTCCAAGTTATAGTTGATGGCCTGAGAAGCCTCTTCAGTCTTGGTTGTCCGATGATTACATCCACATCCCCATAAAGCTTCCCATTGTTTTTGATTCCAAAGTGTTCAAAATTTAGTCAGGAAGGAGGAGGATTTTCTAAAGAGCTCACCCCCTCTTTATATCCATATAACAACCCTGTTAGGAAGATCAGGATGAAATGAATTAATTTGCCAAATTCTCCAGGGGGCTAGATGGGGATTTGAATCTGTGATTCCCAATTCAACTTTGGAGCTACTAAATCAAAACAAATTCTTGCTGTGTCAGTGTGTACTTTCCAAGTAATATTGAATGATCTGAGAAGACCAATTGAAGAGCAGCCAATCTGTAGAAGGCACCATGAGAAAAAACAGTCCCCTTTTTTATTTCTAACACTTTTGGCTTCTTCCAAACTTTTTTCAAAGCTTCCCCTTCAGAAGAAGCTCTAGCATCCATACTGGAGTTCTTTGTCGGCTCAGCAGGAGGAGATTCTTGTTATTTGCTTATTAAAAATATTTATTTGCTGCTCTATTGCAATGATCCAGAGGAGAAGCCTGAGAAATGAAGGACTTGCATGCACAACCTGGAGTTCACTTGGAGAACCCCTTGCCACTTGAAAACCAGTTTAAACAGTCATAAAATGAGAATAGATCCTGGCTCATTGACTACAGAGCAATCAGTAGCTACTATGACAAACTCAGAAGCGGTGGCTAGAAGTCATGGTGGAAAAAGTGTTCCTCACCAATCTTTGTTGGCTTTCCAAAAGCATCTGGGCACCATTGTGTGTGACATCAAAAGCTGGACAAATAGCCACTTAGCCTGATCCAGGAAGTGGTTCTTTCCCACTGACACTTTTAATTTTTCAAAAGGGTTATTCGGCATTGCACCTGACTTTTCCAGAAACCTACTTATCTAAATCTTTATTTAGTCTTCCCAAATGCACACATCTTATCTGGTTAACAAGATATTCTTCTCTCCCCCTCCGAAAACTGCACTGACAAATTAGGTCAAGAGCACAGCATATTATTCAGCTCTGGAGCTGTGCCTAGGATATTCCTGAGCTGTCGCCAAGTCCCTAAGCATCTGTTGGGAGAATGCTTGGCTTCCTTTGAATGCTAATATTTATGCCATCAAAGTGAACAAGGACTAGGTGGAAATGCGTACAAGATGGCTGGGGAATTCTGGGAGCTGAAGTCCACCTATCTTCTAGTTGCGCAGGCTGAGAAACACCACATCCAAAAATGTCTTGCAGTCATCTGCTCAAGAGGACTCCCTCCTCCAACTGGTTCCCAGCATGCAGTAAAAAAAATATAGCTTGCCCTCAACTTTCAACCATTCATTTAGTAACCATCTGAAATTACAACAGCACTGAAAAAGTAACTTAAAATTGATTCTCACACTTATGACCATTGCAGCATCCCCATGATCATGTGTTCAGAATTCAAGCATTTGGCAATCGGCATGTATTTACACAGGTTGTAGCATCCTAAGTCATATGATTGCCATTTGCGATCTTCCCAGCTGGCTTCCAACAAGCAAAGCCAATGTGGATGCTGGATTCACTTAACAATCACATGATTCACTTAATAACTACATCAATTCGCTTAACAACCATAGCAAAAAAGATAAAATTGCACACAACTCACTTAACAACTGCCTTGCTGAGCAAGGGAAATTCTGGTCCCAATTAGACCAGAAAAATTGCCTTAACCACTTTTTTCTCCAGCCTAGTTCTGACTCGCCTACCAGCAACACATGGTTCCTCATAGTTTAAGACACACAAATACAAATTGCAGAAAGTGAAAAAATCCCCCAATTTTTCTGCTCCATGAAACCATCTTATCCTTCATTTTGTTTTTACATGGGAGCAAACCATGATGGAACCTCACTTTATTTTCTCATCCTTGTCCTTCCCCAAACCTGAAAATCTGGGAGACTCAACCTTGAACAGAAGGGAAAAAAATCTTTAACCTCCTCCAATCATTTGTCCTCTCTCCTGACATTGCTTAGTTTCTAGGTAGGGTGGAAACATCCTTTAACTGCTCGACGACATTTTTCCCCGATAAGCTGGCCAATTAATAATAGGGATTTGAAAAGGGCCGAGTAGGTGAGAAAGCAAAGTCTTTGGCAAGGCATATTTGCACAGCATTAAGAGTCTCTTTTCACCTGATCTGGTAAACAGACTATTTGTCTACCTCTGCAGCTATTGAACGACATTGCCGGGATCATTAGCCGCCATCCAAAGCCACTTATCATACTTCTGAACTTTCATATCTTTGGAAAGGGACAATGGGCTGCCCCTGGTTAGTTCTCCTCTGGAATGCTGGGAGTCTGGCCCAGGCCATTCGACCAGGTTAGATATGGACATTCTCTCTCTGTGCAGGAAAGGCTAAATGTATGGCTGCCAAGCCAGAAGAACTGAAATGCTAGAATGTCCTCGTAGGCATCTTAGCTACAGGGTCCCATACCTCTGACCATAGGTTGCTGAATATGCAAACAAGACCAAGCCAGGCTCAGCTTGTTCCTAAGACATCTGGTTTTCCAGTGTCAAGGGAGGCTTCTTTTTTTTTTGCCTCATTTGGAGGCAACTTCCACCCTTCTTTTCTCTTTCTTATTTCCTTCCCCAAGGCCAGACTCACCTCATCCGCCCTGTCTCATATTCACATTCATACCCAATTCTCAGATGGAAGGTCACATTCTTTGATCAAGCTAGGATGTGTTCTAGACTCAGTTTAATATACCGCTTTGGATAAGGACAGAATGCTGGTCAATTGCAGCCAAGTGCTTGAGTTCTTCATATGGAGAAACACCCTGTGTTCATGGATCCTACTAAGTCAGAATTTGCTCATGATGGTTTCTGAGGGATAAAAACACCCTTTGCTTATCTTCACACTTGCACCGAGCTATAAATGAAGGTTTACAGATCCTGAGAGCACCTGGTAAGCCGTGACATGTTAGCTTAGCACGAAGTGTGGATGCAGTCCTTCATACACATTAAATCACCATGACAAAAAGCACATACTTTTGTTTTTTTAGAACCAGTCCTTTGAAAAGGAAAAAAGATAGACAGGCAGAAAGAAAGTGAGAAGAAAGAAGGAAAGTGAGAAGGAAGGAAAGAAGAAGAGAAGGAAGGAAGGAAGGAAGATAATACATAATTATTAATAATAATATATTAAAAGAAGCAATTTTGTTCATAAACCATCCAGATTCACTTACATGAGATGGGCAGTGTATAAATTTGATAAATAAGTAAAAAAGGAAATAGAAGAAAGAAAAAATATGAAGGATCACCTTCCAATTTTCTTCAACAGTAGTTAAAAATAAATTTACTATCTATCCTCCCTCTTTAAGGATACATCAGAATTCCCTTCTTCCTATATTTTTCCCTTTCTCATCATCAAATTCATAAATCACCAGATGATTTTTTCCCCCATTTTCAGCAAAAAGTCCATAAAGGGTTTCCAGTCCTTGGCATCTTTTTCAAAGCAGACTCTGCAGAATGACAGGGCATGTTATGCAATATTAAGCCATGATGCAAATAAGTTAATCCATCTGATGGCATCCTTAGTATGTCCCACCTAGAAATCCATAACACTTGATCACTCATACGCTGGAAAAGCTATCACTATCCTCCCTCCCAATAATCTTTTGGGCTGGCCCCATTAAAACCAGTAGACAAGAAAAAGGTTAACAGCATCACCTTTTATTGCACAGAATGAACATGATTTCACTGTGGTCCCGTTTCAGGAAATATCTTAATAGGGGAGTGAAACAGAAGTGCGGTAAACTCTCTTTATATTTCCAACTGATAATGAGAAGTTAATAAAGTTGGATTTTGTACAAAGTAGGACCTCTGACATCTTAATCTTTATTAAAGACTCTTTAAGTTCCAAGAAGCTGTGGGTGCAAGACTGTCAGAGACCCAATTGATAAACACGCAGATAGACTGGCCAAATGAACTGTTAAACACCCATCTGTAATCCATCAGAGAAACAATTTGTGTTTCCTTTGGAGGCATCCATCATGCTTTCTAAGTGGTTCCTAATTAATTTATTTTACTTTGATATTAGACAGCTCCCTAGATCGCTAATCTAAACCAAGCCTTTGCTTTATTACAATGAGGATTAAAAGAAAACCAAATCAAATCATACTTTGTCAGCCTATCATATTTCCACTAGAGCTGCAGTGCTGAGAGGCTGAGGAGTCATTTATTTTATGACTTTATTTTACTTATTCATTTAACTTATTAGCTAATGTTATTTGTTTTATTTGTTAAACTGCTTTCCCTAATGCCCAATTTTAGAGTATATTTGTAGTTTGCTATTTGCATCTTATGTCTGTAGATAAATGCATCATTATTAAATATTTACTGCAAACAAGGAGATTTTGAGCCATCCTCCTCTCCCCCTGGACCAGATTTTTAAACATATATTAGCTTTCCGGCCATTCCTTTCTGTCCATCTTTCTAAATGATGCACTTCCAATAAATTATAAAATTTGGATTTTGCTCTGTGTTGGAAAGCTAAAGGTATAGCAATTTCTGAGCTTTGTAATTTCATTACATGATCTGGGAATTAAATACTTTAATAAGTGTTCATTGACCCATGTTCTCATACTTAGTCTGGCTCACTGAACAATAGAAATCTGATTTTTGATTGCATTCGTATGAATCAACTATCCTGAAGTTTTCTGCATTTCACTCGTTGCTCTCCTAACTCTTAAACATATTCCAAGTTGCTTTTTTTGTTCACCTGCAATTTATAACCCCATAAACTATCATTTCTATTGCCCCCATTGAAAATGTATTTCTAATTGTTAACATAAGGCATTGTGTACATTTTACATACATTTAACAAACCCTTGCCTGTAAGCTGTTTTTATTTTTTATTTTTTTAATGTTGTTTGCTAATTCAGTGAGGGAATGAGGAAAAGGCCAGGGGTGGGTGGGAATAGAGCCTTTTCAGTATCCAAGCAATTAAGATAATTAAAAAAGAAGGCTTATTGGGTAAACATGCTTTCAGATTGTGACCTCTTAATTAATGGACTACAGGGAGAAATTACAGCAGTGGCAACATAATTAACACGTGCATTTAAAGGGTCTGTAAAACAAGGGCATTGCAAGATAGTAAAGAGAGGCAAAATTGCAGAGACATTTTATGAAGGCCACCAGAATCAAAATTTGACTTCATGTCCTGAAAAAATTCATTTTCCTAATCAATTTTGGACACCAAGAAGGAGAGAGTGTGCAGGAAAAGGAGAATATTTAATTTCTTTACATTTTCTTCTTGGATAGTTTTCACAGCAAGGTGGACTTTGCACTGCCAGTTCCTACCAAATCAGTGAAGATCTGACTCAGCTTGCATTGTGGAAAAAAAACCTTGGTAGTGAATCTTAATTATGTGGGTTTCTTTTCTGTGGGTGGGTGTGGATGTGCTATTTTACCAACAAAGGAAAAGAGACCAAACAGCATGAATATAGTGAATAAAAGGGTGTATTTCTACCCAGCCATAAAAATACATGCCTTTTTATTACACTTGTGTCTAATTTTATTTTCACTTTAAATTTAATTTTTCTTAGTCCCTTATTCCATTTGAAAGTATACTCTGGTGCAAATATGCTTTTCTGCCCTCCCTCTGTGGTGGTTTTTGCATTTTTAAGGTGGGTTTTTAAGCATGTTCTCTGATGGGAAAATCTTGGAATAGGAGTGCAGATGGTCAGCAGATATCTCACTAAGGTGTGTCATGGGAAGATGCTTGAATCAACTGCTCTGATATGCTAACTTTACACACCTCAAGGAAGTGAAAAGGAGATGTTTTACTTTCTCTTTTTGTGCCTGAATTCACTTTGTGGCTGGATTCCATGGCTTCCATCATCAATTTGGTTTCATGGCTTCCTTGTAATTCTTCAGGGTATGACTTTGTTGATGGCTTCCTTCTGGTGTGGCTTCATAACTTCAGTCAAGATCTTTACTTCAGGTCCTTTCATGGGTTCACTCTGACAATTTCTTTGCTTCGTTGTCTCACTTCATGGATTTAACTCTGGGCCTTTGATGAAACCTCTTTGATAGCATTTCTCAGCCTTATCAACTTGATGGTATGTGGACTTCAGCTCCCAGAGTTCTGTGGTGTGGGATTCTGGGATTTAAATCCATGTAGCTGGACATTGTTAAAGTTGGGAAACAGTGCTGAACTACAGCTCCCAGCATTTTCTCCATTGTCCAGACTGATTGGATTTGCTGTGAGTTGTATTTCATCAACACCTGGAGAGTCAGTGTTTTCTCTCTCACCTTCCTGGGTGAAGACATCATATATTTGTTGCTTTCCAAAAGTTGGTTGTTGTGTCTCATTTAGTAACATTTCACTAAAGTTGCTCCTTCTCCTCCTCCTCCTCCCATATAGAAGCTAAATTGAAGCTAGGACTTTCTTCATTGAGCTAATAACTGTAGATCTAAATGTGCCCATTCACATCCTTGAGTTGGAAAGTTTTTGAGGATGCACTGGTTGAAAAATATGGTGAAACCAAACATCTGTTTAGTGCAGGTTTAGCAGTACAGGGCACAAAGTTCTCTACTTTCTGCTGTTGCCCACATTGCCACAAACCATGACCATTTAAGAACAGATCAGATCCTATCACAAGCCAAGGTGAGGAATCAGCAGATTGCAATACAGCCTTGATCAAGATGCAGTTTGGATGGAGAAAGAGCATGCTTGTAGATTGTTGATGAAATGACAAAAACAAGAAGAAGATTAGATGTCTGATTGAAAGTAGGAGAAAAATGACAGAGCCAGATAGTAAATGAAGCATTTAATATAGAAAGAGACCCATGAATCTTGAAGGTTGGGAATTGGCTAATAGGGTTCCTACAGCTGAAATTCTGTTACAGGTTCTTTTATTATTTGTGAATAGCTGTTTTAGACTCAGGATACTGTTAGTCAAAATTCCCATTATGGCCCATAGATCTCTGTGCATAAGAACCTGGCCAACTCTGAGGATGTTTTCTTCTCTGGGCTACCCATGTCTCCCGAAACTTTTAAAATATCAGCTGTCTCCAAAACACGCTGCTGAATCATGCTAAAAAGTAGATTTATTCTCATTATTTTACAGTACCAACTCTCAATGTTGTTCCATGACTTGAAATAAAAACATGGAACATACAAGCAGGACATATTTGACATTGATTTAACTAGCTTAATTTTAAATTCATTGTCGTCTTATCATTAGCTATCGCATCCTAACCTTTTCTTGTAAAAGGTCCTTTCCAAACATCAATTCCAAATGCAAACTCTCCCTCCCTCCAAAACAAGAGGAAATTCTACATATTCTACAATCTCAACTGGGAGGAAAAGGCAAACTGCCGTTCCATGAATATTTCATCCCTGACGCATGTCTTTTTTTTTAACTAATTGACTACATTAAACAATATATTCTTGAGAAGACTGCCTAATGCAAGACACTTTTCAAAGCTTCCTTCATCATAATAAAAAAAATCTATTTGGAATTTCAACCATAATGGCTATCCTTACTTGCCAAAACATGACTTCCTAGCAGGTGACTTTCATCAAGTACATCTGAAATAGTACCTAAATGAATTAGCAATAAAATGGACTTAGAGCCACCAGTGGGAGCTTCCATTAATCTTGGTTTAATCACTAAAGAGATGCCATTCACTTTTCTTAAGAAGTCACATTTTTGTCCCCTTGCTGGCAAGCCGATTTCATAAAGTAACATATTTCTAATGAAATGGCTCTGCTTGAATTAAAAACCCCAAAGGTTTATGCAGATTTGAGTTTTTATTACTGCTGGCATGGGCTCTTAGCCGACCCTGGAAGGTAAGCTCTTCTGAAAAGACCCCAGCATGGAGTTCATAATATTCTTTGAAATAAAATACTGCACTTGTACTTAGTAGCTTTAATCAACTCTGACTTTTGATAGCCCAACAATAGCTAATTAGAATAACACCTGCCTTCTTAGTCATGTCATGTAGATTTCAGCCAACAAGAAACCTAACATCTTAGCTGCGTGATTATTACAGAGTGGAAAATCTATCTGTGGAAAACACCGGAGCTGACAGTCTGCAAAAACTGGTGGCCATTAGGAAAAATGTAAAGGTTTTTTTTCCTTCTTTTTTCTTTTTTTGATAGATTTGGAGCACCTCTCCCTTTTGATCGGTACCTTGCTGGCACATGGGAAGGGAAAATGTTTGCAGGGAATCGAGGATGTGAAGCACATGCCTGGCACATGCGCACACACTTGCTTGCCGTTACTGTGCTAATTTAATTATTGCCTATTTAGTTACCTAGATCTCAATATCACATACTAGTTCTAGAAACTGGTGAATAATTGACTGATGGGCTTTGCAGAGGTTTTCCTAATTTTTAAGGGTTCGTTTTTAAAAAAAAATACTGAATTTTTCAGAGGTTGACCTGCCACAGAATTGAATTTTGTGTGGTTCCAATGGGGTTTTTAAAATGTTCATTTTAAAAATCTCCACCCAATCTTTACATCCATATGTCATATATATTATATTGGCTTTACAGCCTTAATAAAGTTTCCCTTGGATTAGGCAGGTTAAAATGCAGAAGCATTATCGGTCTTCAGATCATGGTAAGAATGAAAATGAGAATAATAGCTACAAAAATATCTAATAGACACTCTTCTTTTAGTGAAAATATATCATCCAAAGATGGCCCATGTCAAAACAAGTACACATTCATAAATTATCCCCTTCTTGAGGATTTTCTTTGACTCACCAGTTTTGCTCAGAACAGATATTTTCCTTTCATTTCCGATCAGCCATTAATCACTTCTTATCTATAGGCATCCAAGGCCTTCTTGAACATGTCCTGCAAGTGGAACAAACCAGGTCCAGGGTAGACCAGATGGGAAATACAACTAGAAAAGTTAAATCTTCTTTATTGTAAGGCTACATTAGCAGAATCTGGCAATTCTGAAGGAACAAACTTCCTGCTGCCACTTTTAATTGTCCGATCAACTAGTACCTAAATTTCTTCCTCTGATCGTAAAGTCACTGGGGGCTCCTGCTTCTCTTCTCTAATTTTTTCCTAGGCAGCATTTCTTTCCCTCGTCCCCCAAGGTCATCCACACATTCCATTGCAATCACTGCATCCTCCTCCAGACATAAAGACGATAAGAAATCATTTTTCTTTTTCCCACCCCTCTGTTGTTAAACAAGGGATTATGGTCCCTGGGAAGGCCCAACCTTAAAGCTTTCCTGGAGAATTGTCTGGAGCCTCATTCTCAGCACTGCAGTTCCATGAAATGGATCCTGCCACTTAAAAGCACCTAGAAAAAAACAATGCAACTTGGTAGAGTTTACCTGGAATAGTTGCTCCACGGTGCTTGCATGTTTCTGTGCCCTTGAGAGTTAGCATCTGGGCCCATTACACCAGCTCCCCTGCTGTCTGACAATTTAGATCTCTTAACTTTTCAATTCATATCCATAGATATGTATTTAGACATACTTAGTAAATACGTTGAGTGAAGTACATCTCAGCAGAGTGCCTCTTAAATACCTTGGAGTTTCATAACAAGAAATGTGACTACTTATTAATAACAATGAAATGTGGGTTCCAGCAGGGTCCATAATGCAACTAGTCCAACAGATAGAAAGCTCTAAAAGATTCAGAATGCATTTTTGACACATAAATGACCTCAGCCTACCTGTAATATATTTGACCAAGCCATACATATACATCTGTCTATTTATTTTTTGCTCCTCCATGAACCTGTTCATTGACTGAGAGTTGTTGGAGATCCTAAATGAGGATTTCCCAATCTTGGCAACTTTCAGATATGTGGACTTCAACTCCCAGATGCCCAAATGGGCAAATAAATTACTGATGGCTGAAGAATTCTGGGTCTTGAAGTTCACATATCTTAAATGTGTGGACTTCATGGTAATCAGAGAAGTAGGGAATGGGCACCTGTAGTGGCTTATTGATGTTGGAATGCTCTTCCCACATAACATTTTCTTTGATACCTGCTCTCTGCTATGGCAATCATACCAGACAAGGAGGAATAAGACTCAAAAGAGAATTTTGGATACATTCTCCTGGATGGAACTGACTCTTCTTGCACAAATTTAATGGTGAGGTGGTTAAAGGGTATGTGTGAATGGTCCCACTTTCATTATACAATATTCTCTCCAGCATTCTGCAGCCTTCCATTCAATCCCAAGATATTTTCCTCTCTGGGTTTTTTTCAGATCAGGATGGATGAGCAGACAGAGAGGCTGGAGAGAGAAAGAAAGATGTGGGACAGAAAAACATGACAAGCACCCTCTCTTCAGCCCTCTGCAGCCTTCTTGGCTTGCTCCCTCCATTCAATCCAAAAGACATTTACCTGAAGAATATTTTCAGTTCAAAAAACCAGAGCAGTCAAGGAGGCTGGAAAGAGATGGGAAAATCTGCACTGGAGAACACAATAGTCTTCTCTCACACCTCAGCCTCTCTGGCATCATAGCCTTCCATTTAATGTCAGGGAAATACCTCTGGCAAAGGGCTTTTCCAGATTGGTAAAAGGGGGCAGTTAGGAAGGCTATGAAAAATAGGAAAGCTATCCAATAGAAAGACAGAGCCTGTACATATTTCAATAATATGACCCCCAAATTATAAGGTTATGTTTTTGCAATGTGATAGAAGAGAGCAGCCTGGTTTAAAAAGGCAGGTTTGGTCAACAACTGTAAAGCAACCAACCCATGGAATTCAGGCACATTTTAAACCCTGCATTCAACTCCTATCATAACCATGTTCTGGATTGTAGATCAGATCTGGTCTATCTCTTCACCTCCCCAAAGACTCCATAGTTATTCCTTCTCTTCACTGTCATTTGTCAAGTTAATCTCAATCCAGGCACAGGGCATCTTCTTCTGCATCGGTTGCTCTGTTTGCCACATTGGATCAGGGTGATTGATCACTGCTTTGGCCACAGGTTGGTAATAAACTGTTCTGAGAGACCCCTCTATTTCTCCTGGGGATAGGACTGGCATGACAGCCCTCTAAACTAGCCATTTATCAAGATGTCCTTGATGGTGGCCAGCAGCCCAGCCTGCCCACATACTTCTGGCTCAAATCCCTTACCTTTGCTCAGGAGAAATATTTCAACTAATTAACTGACTCTTTCAGAAGCTAAACTCTGCTAAAATGGCTTGAAGAGGTATGGTAATGTAAGGAAGATTGTCTCACCTCCAGTGAAACACTTTGCAAGCTTTATTAGCACTCCCAGCTAGCCTAAGAAGGAAGACCTCAGATTTGCAAATATTTATTTGCTAGATCAGTCCATTTTCTGGACATTTTTACTCAATATGATGCCCCAATTTTTTATTTCCAAATGGCTAAGAGAGGAGATTTTAGGTGGAATATTCCTCAAATGCTTTATTTAAACATTTATTTAGTTATAAGGATATTCTATAGCCTCCCTGGCTTCTCTCCAAAAGCATTATGGGTCTTTTTTAGTTCAGAAAGGAAGGAGAGCCAAGGAGGTTCAAGCACGGTAGGGAAAGGCAATATCAGAAAAAATGACATTGTGGTTTATAAACTGCAGTTTATTCTTTAATCCTTGTGGCTTTTAAAATAAACAACATATATTTTAAGCATAATTTGTGAACCCCGCATTAACCAACATTGCCCAGTATTAGCTTCTTCTAAACCACAGTTGATCCTTACAACCTCTAAACCCTGTTCCCTGATCCAGCTGAACTATTGTGTGAAAAAAAATGTGAAAATAACTCTGCATCTGAGTTCCTTCCCAATGAATCAGTGCTGAAGGCTGCACCTCCCAGGTCAAAATCTGGGTTGTTAGTCCTTCCAGCTACTAAATTGCAAGATACCACTGAGCTTTTTCAATTTTCCTTTGTTTTTTCCTCCTCTGGATTTTGGGTGGAAACACTTTTTTCCCTTGTTTTCTCTTCCAATCACTTCACCATGGACTTTTACTGCTTGGGCGAACATGTAGAGTTTTAAATCTTAATGAAAGATTTAGTGTGCGCTGGAGTGTAAAATAAACCACTGTGTTACAGGCACAGCCTAATCAATCAAATCTACATAGTTCAGAGTAAAGTACCTGTATGAGGTTTTTATATCAAAATGCCTGTAATAATAAGAGACGTTTATTAGCACCCATAAAGCTGTTGGAATTTAATCCTTCTCTAAACAACATCAACTGCATTAAAACAAATCATCTCAAGCAAGCACAAGTAGGCCATAAACAGCCTGCAATGTAAGGTTTAAAAGCCATTATGGGGATCTTGGAAAGATTAATTGGCTGTAGACATGATTGGGGGTTGGAGAGTGAGCAGGGGAATCCCTGCAATTATAACAGATAAACTTTATGATACATTATTTCGGAGTTTTTAGGGAAAAGAAACCTGTCTATCATGGAGGCTAGTGAACCTTTTCAGCAGATTGAGGTTTTCCTGGACGCCCTCAGGTGGTCTCTTCTGAGCATCTGGACTCTCAAACCAAGCTTCAGATGCCATCATATAGTTCAAGTGACAAAACTGCCCTGGAATTCCTGGAGCTCTTTGCAGGCTGTGGGCAGGTTGGTTTTCCTTATGTGGGAGTTCTCATCATGTAATGGTTTGTGGAAATGGCCTTGGGAGACAGGAAGAAGAGCTGCAGACTAGGCAATGGTCAGATAAGAGGCAGCTGAGCTCGCAGAAGGAAAAGAGATGTGGGAAGCATCTCAGAAGTTTTCTGGAAAGTAAAAGTAAAGGGTGGGGAGAGATGCTTTCAGACTTGTAAGATTTGTTATTGTAATCTTACAATAAAGGTATGTTAATACTCATGGTTGGTGCTTCCTGGCTGGACTACCTCAAAGGGCTGATACATCAATCCTCCCTCTTGGTGCCCTTTCTTCCTGCTTCAGGGCTGTCAATGTTTTTCCTCCAGCACCATTTTTGATGATTTATTGTCTCACCCTGAAAAACAGCATTTCAAAGCAAGGATTAGGATGTTGATGAGATACTAGCAGTAAGTTGATTTCAGCCCTCTTGACTCATTGACCAGTTGGGCCTTGCAGTGTGAAGAAGGCAGGCTATGGCCAAAAAGGATGGGGGACTGCAAAAGGTAGCACTGCTTTGGGGGGATTTTCCCCCATATATTTCCTTGAGCTACTCATGTCCCTTCTATAACAGTTGGCTGATGATGTCTTTCAACCTGCAGTAAAAGCAATTGTGTTCTTCCAGGCCTTTTAATCAATTCCAAAAATATTTATCAAAATGGACTGATCAAAGGAGGTCTCCCTGAGATTCATACTGGTTGTATATTTGAATTCTGTATATCCATGAGATTGTCAAGCAAAATCATGGCGGAAGCTGGATTTGCTTAATGACCATCTGATTTACTTAAGAACTGCAGTGATTCACTTAACAACCATGGCAAAATAGGTTGTAAAATTGAGCACAACTCACTTTAGTGATGGAGATCTGGTCCCAATTGTGATTGTAAGTCGAGGACCACCTGTACTAACATGGTCATGGTTTTCCTGCTGTTCCTCAAGGTGATTCCTACTTCCCATTATGCAGCCTCTTTCCATTGCTTGCAGACTTCTTGAATCCAGGAAGACATAAAGGCGTAAAATAGGCAAAGAGGAGGCAGGTGCTGGAAAGAGAGACCATGATGGCTCCGCTCATTCTGGCAGATC